>VZTI01001557.1:1568754-1607793 GCA_013397865.1 Struthidea cinerea | reverse complement strand
CAGCCGAGAGAGGCCGGCACTGGGTTTGTGGTGCTGTTTGCTGTCACTGCCACAGTTATTGTTGTTCTTTTGTCTTGTTATACATATATATAGTAGTAAAGATCTGTTATTCCTACCCCTCATATCTTTGCCTGAAAGTCCCTTAATTTAAAAATTATAATAATTCGGAGGGAAGGGGGTTACATTTTCCATTTCAGGGAGGCTCCTGCCTTCCTTCACAGAAACCTGTGTTTCAAACCAAGACAAAGCTTGACCAAAATTCAGTATTTACATTGTTGCTGTACTCAGTTACTTTCAAAATAGCCTCAAAAATTAAGGTTTCAGTAACATCCTATCACATTTTCTCAGACTGTGTTAGGTTTTTCTTCCTTGAAATTCCAGTAATTCCACATAACATTTGAAAACTTAATTAATTTTTTGCTTTTCACATTTTTACACCATGCTGAGGTATGGCCTACACAGAATAAGGTGAGCACTAACAGGTTTTATTGTGGATAGGTAAAACCTTATAAAAATGAAGGCCTTGTTACCCCTGTAAAATCATGGTTCACTTCTGTTACTTCGACTAAGTAGAAAAGGATTCTGGGTAATGACTCAGCTGGAATAGAGGTGGAAAACAAATTATATAACCATCATGTGTTCGTATTGTGATTTATGGTGGTTGGTTAATTTATGATTGTTGTATTTTAAAAGTATGCAGCTGATAAAAACCTAATTGCTTAAAAAGGCCTGATTTTGACAATGAACGAGCTCCCTTTTGCACCTGCCTGAGGACTCTGCATTGCTTCTTACTGCAACAGGTTTCTCTGGATTCAGTTTGCCTGAACATAGAAACCAAAAGTGAATGCCAGGTTTAAAAAAGAAAAAAAGATAAGGGAATAGATAATTCTCTTCAGGAAGTTAAATCCATTTTCAGGTTTACCACTAGAGAACAACAGAGTAAGTTTGAAAACTGGATCCTTTCAAAGTATTCTTTTCAGAAAAAGAAGGGGTGTATCAATCTGTGTTAGAGTCTGTATCTGAAGTTTTCCACTGCTTTCAGATATCTACCTTAGATCTGCCCTTGGTCATCTTAGCTATGGAGAAGACTGAGCAGATCAATGGAAAAAAACAGAAGACACTAATACAACGGAATTGCCATGCTTTGCCACCAGCAGAGGCAATCAGCAGATGAAAACAGTAGCACAAATTCTGTAATCAACTTTTAAGTCCCATTGTTAAGAACAAGAAATATTTACATTGTGTTAGTGACAAAATTAAAAACACTTCTATGTTAGTTATAACAATGTAAGACAAAAACTGTAATCCCTCAGTTAGCAAGGAAGGATAATGACCTAATTTACTGAAAAGTTTTTGCACTTACCAGTTCCATGTAACAAACTAGCTTCTAATATGTGTGGAATTCTTGGAGGAATTTTCATAGATGCACGAATCTGGTAAAAGCTAAAGCAAAAGACAGTGATTTGCAACACATGCATTACAGTACATCTCATTTACCATATAGAGATATATTGACAAGGGCATGAATGGAGAATGGGAAGAAGGAACAGGTCAAGGAAGTCTACAATGCTTAATACTGTTTTACTTGACCCTTTACCTTGTTATGTTTTATTTTTTTAATCATTGACCAAAGCAGTAGCCAAACATGAATAAAAACACAGCACTAGTTTTTCCATACCCTGCAGAATTGGGGCAAATACTTGTAAAGACATGCAGTAAACTACACTGGAAAACTGGTATGAATGAAAAATCAGGATTGTCAGCTACACTACAGCCATTTTGGAAGGATCTACCATGTAGCACATCTACAGGACTGCTGTAATCAGTTCGGACACTGAAGGAGGTATTTGTGAAACCATAGTTTGTAAAACTCCCCACTCCAGGTTCCCCTGAAAACACACTGCTTACCAGACACTCTCTACACTGTTTGTGGCCACCAGCTATGCTAAAGTGCAAATGAAGGGTCACTCTAGGCAAAACATGACAGTACTTTTATGCTATCAAAGGCAGGAACTGCAGGCGTCAAGCCTACAATTGAGAAAAACCCCAACACAAGTCTTTGGGGTCTCTACCCCATTTCTAAACCATTTTTCATCTTATTCAGCTCCATACCATTTCCAACTTCAATTTTCATCTAAGAAATCCTTAACTGTCACCAGACTGATTTTATGGGAGCCTTTACATAACACAAAAACCCACAAATACACTTAGATGACACATTCTAACCATCTCATCCCATTTCAGATTGTTTGAGGACTCAGCTTCGGCTCCTCAGTGAGCTGATGTGACCTACCACACAGCTCCACAAACACTAACACCAGTGAAAGGGAGGCAGCACAAACACTCACAGGTAGAGACAGGAAGAAAACCCACCTTTTTTGGTAGAAGCATGGTCCTAAATGCCCCTAGGGGTACACATTTACCCTTCGTATTTAACTCACAGTGTACACCAAATCAAAGTCATGGTTTTCATCATCCCCAAAAATCCAAATCCAAACCAATCTATTTGTGGCTTTCTAATTTTGGCTTCTAACACTTCAACTGAAGCTCACCATTTGGGACTTCACGACAACTGATGCAACTGTATATTAGCCTAACAATCAGCCAATGAGAAAGCTCTTAATTTAATTCTTCCACAAAATTAAAAAGTCAACTTTAGTTTTGTCAAAACTTATTTATCAAAGAATGCTTTATAATGAACCAGTAACACTGTTAGAGGTAAGAGATGAAGTGATTCCTACTTTTTAAAAACAAAGCAAAACTTAAAACTATTGCAAGCTACTAGTTACATATTTCATTTTTAAAAACCCACAGGTCAAACATGATTCCAAATACACTCCCTAAGTGATTCATAAATAGTAAATTAATTCATTTTGTATTGGGTTAAAGAAACATAAATTAACATTAAGCTTTCACTGTTATCTTCTCTAAGAGTATAAAGAATTGAGAAAATTAAGAGTGCCCTCTCAACATCAACCCAGAAGGATGCAGTATAGTACACTGATGTACTCCTTTTTTCTGGGTCAGATGAGACTTTCATCCTCCAATTGGTTACTCATTTCACCTATACTAAAGAAACATGATACATTATAATGTACAATAGCCTCAGCAAGGAGATACTTTCCACCAGCCCCAGCTTCACAGTGTCTTTTTTGGATTCACAGTAAACATTGATCGAGAGCCTGATGCCCTACCACTACTAGCTGCATCTTCCCATGATCCTAATGACCAGTCTGTCATGGTAAAGCATACTGCTTGTTAGTTCATGTATTACAAGAATGTAAAATTGTTGATATGGTTTACATGAAATATTTTGTCTCATTATGTTTTCTATTAAAACATCGTATCTCAGTAAGTTCAGAGACAAGCCACATATTTTAATTCACCTTGGCTTTAGACCAATCTGGGTCATTCTATTAGAGTTTAAAAAATCCAAAATCTGCATCATTCTCAGCTGATGTTTCAAAGCACATGGCAGCTCTGCAGAGCATAAATTTAACTAAGGCTTAACAACTTTATCAAATGGGGATAGATTACTGAATAAGGACTGTAACAAGGTAAAATGAAAGGCAAGGTAAAATGAAAGGCAAGGTAAAATAAAAACTGAGTATCGAACAGAAAAACGGTGCAATGGGATATTCCATTACTTAATCCAGTAAGACTCATTCGCCCTAAAGATACTATTAAGTGACTGTTCACGATTTGTGCCTCAAAGAAAACGATCAGTAGAATTGTTCATGCTTAAAATGTAATTTGTGAAACGAAAAGGCTGTTAGGACATCCTTCCCTTCTTATTATTATTTGCTTGCAATTACTCAAGAGCAGACCATTCTATCCTTTTTCTTCAGTAAACCCTTTACCTGTCTGATATTTTTATTTGAGTTAATGGGGAGATGAAGCTGTATAGTTTGCTTGTTTAAGACAAGTGGCTTTGAGTTTCAGCAGATTTATACTTTAAGCAGTTTAGAACATAAAACATTCACCTATTAATCTGAATAATAAAATCTTGTAGGAGTTCAGCAAAGGGCAAATATGTAAACATTAATTCAAAATCTTATGCCTAGATATATGACAAAATTATTTAACTGATCAAGATATTTAAATAAGAAAAACAGCCTCCTACACAGTATTTACCTGAATTATTCACTGTCATTCTTCTTTAAATGCTGTATATATTAAGGATCTATCTGCAAATGAAGAGCTATTACACTCAAACAGGATATTTGATTCACAAAGGTATTATATTTGCAATTTGTAAATAAGGAACTACTTTTTAAAGTTGTAATAAATTTCTCATTTGACAGCAAATTTTAAAAGTAATGTAAAAAAATGCATCAAGCTTCGTCACTCTTTTCCCCAAGCCCTGCCTTCTTCATCTTGCCATCTTTTGTTCAACACACTAATCAATTTGTGTTGCAATGTTTCCATTTCCATTAAAAAACAAAACACGACCAAGTCACTTTCAATTATTTCTCAGCTGTACCTTAAACATTGTTTAGTTCTCATAGGGACAACTGACTCATAAACCTGATCTATTGTATCTGCTTGGGCCTACACATTCAGTTCAGTATCAAGGACTTGTTACTCACCTATCACATTCAATTGTCCCAAATATCCTTAAAACACTCCATAAATAAGACCTGAATACAATCAGCTCTCCACTGTCTCATGTATCAACTCTCCATTATCTAATGTAACGAGAGAACGAAGGTATCCTGAGTAGTGGAAAATCCCAGATGATAACAATGCTACAGATCGACCACACAACCGATGGCACAGCAAGTGTGCCCAAATCGATGAAGTGAACTCCAGTCTACCAATGCTTTCAACCCCCAGTCCAACTTCTTCCAAAATGTGGCACATGTAGACTTAGTCGCACAGTTGCAGGCTTACCACTAGAACTTTTCAGGCATAATAGTTCGACTCCATCAGTGTGCCTATACTAAATTGCTTTTCTGAAGCCCACTGGAATGGAAAGTCCAGTACGAACATCTCAGAGCATGGCCCGTGCTAGAGCAAAGCCAGTGAGATTCACATACCCAACCTCGGTACAGCTCATTTTCTCTAACACGCACCTCTAAGTCCCAGGAACGTGACCGGGGATATAAGAACAATCAAACTGATCCTGCACCAGTCTGGTTCCTTTTCAAGTCCTGACTCTGACAGCAACCTAGAAAAATGCTCTAGTGATACTAGAGACAGGGGCTTCAGCTTCATATAAAGATTTATGCAAAACTGTTTTCCAAAGCAGAAATACTAGAAAAAGAAAATAGCTCAAGCTTTGCAGTCAGCATTAGGATTCCAGAAAAGTGCTAGGGTTCTTAAAGCATAGACTAGTTGTTTTTTTTATGTGAAGATTCTTGAATAATAATTTGAAAAAACCTGTTACAATCTGTCCCTTACTCTCTGTTTTGACTGCATTACATGGAAAAAATGCCTTTTTCAGATTATTAAGGGTTGACTTTTTCAGATAACCAAGTCAGAAGTATTTTGACAAAGATGCTTTAAAGCTACTCTGTTTTGAAGAAAAGAATCAATGGCATTCAGAAAGGTGGTGTACTGTAAGAACACATTAATCACCTGTAAAAACAGCAACATCCATCCATACCAGCCATTAGCTCAAGCAGGATAACTGTATATTTTACTAAAAAGAGAATAAAACAGCAGAGATACTACCAAGAACTTTAATTTACAGTATGATATAAAATGCACTAAAAAATTAATCATGATCAAGAGCCTGATATGCATTAACTGCTAAATTGCCCTGACAGATTATGCCATGATGTTTAGAATCACCACCTGATAATCCAGCAAGATACATTTGGGTGATCCTAGATGATACAGCTAGGGTGTGGCACTCTGAAAGGCTGGGCTACAATGGCAGCTAAGGAAGTTGAGCCTTAGCATGAGTCACTGCAGTAGAGGCAGTGCAGGGAACACAGCTGGATGAAGGTCTGACACCACACCAAGAACAGATTTTGAATGAGGTTTTAGAACCATTTTTCCAAGACAACAAGCAGCTTGCAACAGCTTGACCTTCATGGTGTTGATGTGTTTTGAAGAACAGGCTCCAGAGGGAGGCTGAGTAAATGAGACTTGAAACAGTCTTAAGGATACTTAAGCATTGGAACAGATTGTCCAGATAAGCTATGGAATCTCCACTTATGGAAGCTTTCAAGATGTGAGGGGGCAGCGCTCCAAGCAACATGGTTTGGATCAAGTTCTGACCCTCCTTTCAGCAGGAGGAGGGTCAGAACTGTATGATATGCTACTATCCCTTCCACCCTGTATCAAGTCTGTGAGTCCAGAAGTTAAAGGAAACCTGAAAAACAGTGTTCAGCAATTTACAACATGATGACTGAAAGGTAACACAATAAAAAGCACATCTGGTCAGAAACTGGTACACTAAACAAGTTGCAGACACACCTATGACTAGAGCATATTCCAGCTCCCGGTTTTCCTAAGTCTACACAGGCAAAATCCTTCTTAACAGCTGATTTACTTGCTTGTCTGAAAGGCAGCATCCTTTACTTCCTATTACATTTCCAATGTCATAGACTAAGAAAATAAAAAGATGACCTACAACACCACCGCTGAAAATTTGCCAAGCCCTCCTTCTCTAAATGCTTACAGCATTTACCTTTACTTATCTTGGCCACAGACACGAGGTCTAGGATGAATACCAGATCTCTTGCTCTAGTTGCACTGCTTAAAAGCTTTATCCTGAAACAGTTTGACATCCATCCCCCAAAAGGTACCTTTGCTTTTGCTTCAGTGTGGGAGATAGTGGACATCTCAAATGTTTAGACTAAGACAGCATACAAGCAAAGCTGAAGTGGAGAGCTTATAAATATCAGGTGATTTCTGTCAAACCCAGTCTATGCAGTCATTCTTGAGGAAATGTATGCACGTACCTGCCCGTGTCTGTTTGTCACTTGGTCCTCAATGTCATTACATGCAAATACATAACCATGATATTAAAAGGTTCAAGGGTATCTGGAACTTAGTGTCCTTACTACAGACCTTGTAGGAAAAGGTGATCTGAAATAAATAGTTAGAATTACTGCTCTCCTGTAGGCAGAGGACACATCTACTGTCCATCCTGTATAAAGGATTAAATCTTGTTTATCAAGCTGCATTAAAATCTCGAAGATTCAAAAATCTGGCATGTGCCAGAAAATGCTTTCCCATACAGGAAAATTGACAGGTTTCCTTTTTTTATTCCCACTGGGTGGAAACTTCATTTAGATAGGTAAGGGGGATTTTACCACATTTAAGGAAAATGGTAGTTTACAATCTGAGCAGGAAATAGGTTTATCAGTAACTGGAATATATCTTGCTACTGACAAAAATGGAAATATACAAAGTAATAGTGATTTGACTTTCTAATGCTCCCACATGAAACTACAGGGAGTAATGCATGCAAATGCAATCAAAGTACAACTGTTATTAAAATAAAAAAAATCTCATGCATTAAAAAAGCATATGAGCATTTATGGCAATAGCTACACAAGAATTTACTTGAAAAACCACTTAGTTTGCCAGCTAAAGAACATTCCAAGGCAAGTGTACATTCTGAAAAAGCTTCATAACATACTTCATTGTTGAGGCAAAACTTTTTTTGCAGTTCCTCTTGCCAGGAAGAGGAAAGGTAGAAGCACGTATGGCAAAGTCTGAGCTTTCCTCTTCCCTAAATCCCACTGCACACTTAAATGTGCTCAGTCACATTAACAAGAGCAAGCACTGAACATCATGAACTGTAAAATTCACATGCACATTGGGTCACCTGCAGGGCAGATTCTAAATTTATCAGTTAACCAAATGGAAGAACAGCTGTGACTCTGTATATGCAAAACCTCAGGGAGCTACTGAATGCAGGGCTCTATTGAAGACACACCCTCCACTGCAGACTGCCACTAAGACTTCTCCTTTTTCCAAGGTGAGCTGTGGCTCGGGCAAGACTCGTTCGCTGCAGGAGGAAACAGAGCTGGAGATGAAGCACTGCTTTGCAAATATGGAATGTGGCACTGAAATGAGGAACTGCAAGGAAAACAGACAGAGGAGTGAGTCTCCAGAGGAACAGGCAGCTCTGGGGGCAGCAATTCCATGGAGGCAGCATCAGACTGGGACCCTGACAGAGCTATGTCTTCCATGGAAGCAAATGGGCACTAACAGAAACTCCCGCTGCAGTGAGAGGTTGAGTCAGCAAAATACTGAAAGGATCCAACAATGAGAACAAATCTTCGTTTCTGTCCAACGCCCCTCTGTTCTACAAGATAAGCCCCTTGCTACTGGAGAGACCATACATCCCTAATTCATTCATGGATTTACAAAAAAACCTTAAAAGCAGTAAAAGCATTTAGCATTTCACATGGTCACAAGCCAATACTGACAAATGCCAACATACTTTTCTAGGCAATCTGAATACACCTGTAATGTTTAAAGCATTTCATATGATCGTGGAACACAAATACCCTATTTTAAACATTACCACAAATTTGCCAGATTTTTTTTGTAACCTCATAAGCATTCTGTAAAAAGACAATCCAGGCAAAGAGGAAAATCAGAATGGAAGTAAAATAAGGTGCAACGGAAGTGAAATAAGAGAACATAGAAAGACAGAATAAAGCACAGGCAGTAAAATGTTGATTATTGAAGGGCCAAATTAAAAACAGAATTGGTTAGCCTTGTTCCTCACCAGGAGACATGCACAGTCATCTATAAAAATTTAATCTTACCAAGCTCCGTTGGGGCCCACAGAATACCAAATGGACAGCAAACTAGTTACAGGGTTTATCTAGACAGGGAAGTATTTAATACAAGTATGGAACGCACAAAAAGACTCTTATCTTGCGATCACTTTGCAATAAGTACTTCTGATATGGACCAATATGAGATTACACTCTGCTATAATTGTGGGATTTATCTGAGAAACTCTAATTCAGATACTTGAGCAGCAGGAAAACCATCATATGCAAAAGACAATGTTTAAAATATTTTATCAATCCCTTCAATGAAAAATCCATGTATTTCCCAGCTGACTTTTATTAAGATGAATAACACAATGGGCAAACTAACAGGAAATAGATAAGAGGTTCTCTTTTATTT
Organism: Struthidea cinerea; assembly: GCA_013397865.1. Lineage (NCBI taxonomy): Eukaryota > Metazoa > Chordata > Aves > Passeriformes > Corcoracidae > Struthidea > Struthidea cinerea. Next base: position 1,598,685 of record VZTI01001557.1, on the reverse strand, counting down.
GAAAGAAAGTCTCCTTGCAAGTGAATTAATTTTTTGAAGTACCTCACATGTCTAGAGCACACATTATTTCTGAAAATTAGTCTTATATATAAACAAAATAGTAATTAGACCAAAAGTTTGATGACAGTTTTGTGGGAAACTAATACCTCAACTAAGTCACAGCAGCTTGTTATGAAACAGGATTAAATACGTAAAACAGGAGATAGGGGAAAGTAAATGCAGCTGGAGATTTTGCATTATTATTACAAAAACCTTTTCTCCACATTCTTTCCACAAGATGCACTCAGGCAGAATTCCTGCAATGGTTATGAACATCTATTAAAAAACTTGAAAGGGGAACAGTCTTAAATAAGTATTGCTTTTTTAAAGAGACACATAAACATGCAGTACTAGATGAGTTCTTATTTAATCAAATCTATCTTATCTTAGTCTATATTTATAATTTTAGTTCCTCTTTTATTTCCTCTTTTTCTCTTACTGAAGAGAAAAAGAAAGAAATAATACTAAATTTCCTTACATTTTTAAAGTACAGCAGTCCCATAAAGCTTATCTTCAGGAATAATGATTTCCCATTTTCTCGTATAACAACTTTTTAACTCTATTTATTTAGCTTGAAAGTATTTTTCATCTGACTTTTTGATTCAGCGTACTAGCCTTGCAAATGATACATCACAATTGTTTAACCACTTTGTGGCTTGGAACTTTTAAGTTTTGTGGGATGAAAAGTACGGGATGTTAGGTTTTCCTGGTATCCAGGGTCACAATCTTACAAGCTTCACCCCTTGCAAACAGGCATCAATTTTTACTAAGACATATCATAACATGTTAATTTTGAAACAAAAGTTTAGCAGACACAACAGATGGGAGACCAGAAGACAGCTCATTTTCTGGCATTCACTAGTACTTCAAATTTTGTAAGTTTTGCAGCTGTGCAATTCTGTTCCTCTCATCTGTCAGTAAACAAGCATATAAGCCTTAAAATTCACTTTGCACCTTATCTTAGTGACAGGCAATCGCTGTTTTAATAGCAAATAGATCATATATGTAACTAGAGATAGAAAACCAGGTACCACAAAGAAAACCGTTGCAAAAAATCATGACAAAAGAGCCCATGTGAACCATATCTTATGTAAGATGCATCAAAGAAAGGTAGGTCATCACTTTCATCCCTTACCAACAGCTTTTCCCCTGTAGTAAGCTGTCATTCATGAAAGTCCCAAGAGCTCCTGTAATTTATTTTTAGAACTGAATCACTGTAGTTTCAAATAGAACATACTGCTCTGAGATGTTATTAAGACACTAAGAGAGAAAAGTAATCTCTCAGAATTAGAAATATCTATCTTTTTTCCTTCAAGCAAGGCACATTTTCATGATTCATTTAAATCAGCTTAAGCCAGTACTGCCACAGTACTGCCACAGGTAGAAACATTTTGCAGGCCAAAACCTCTTTTACATATTTTTGTTTCTCCTCAAAAAAGTTTTGTTGTTCCATCAGCTGTAAGGTAAAATGAACCAACATGCTCATCCACCTGGAAAGGGAAAAAAAGAATCCAGTAGGGGCTATTACAGAAGACAGGATTGCACAGCCAGGGGAGAAAGTGTTCCCTTCAGTGACATGACATGGGCTTAGGACAGGCTGAGCTAGTGGTGGGGCTCCATGCTCAGAAATAATATGAAATTGTACTGCCACTTCCAGTAAATTATTTTTTTCCTCAGCTTCAAGAGTTTCACCTCCAAAACCACTGAGAAGCAGAACTTCTAACTGCACACTGTATTTATGCATTTATTATTAACCTAAATCTTAAGAAATAATCTCAGAGAATATTACCAGAATAATGTCACAAGCAAGTAATGAAAAGCTAGCAGCGTAAGTCAAGACTTGTTTCTCTAAATTACGATGATCCTAAGAGCTTATGAATGGCAAAGAGTAAAGTGAGCATTCAAGACTGGAAAGCAAAAACACCACTTCTTTCCCCTTCATAAAAAAGATGAGTTACTGTTCTTGAACAGACGTTTTGCCATGATAGAGCCACCTCCTACAGCAAAAGTATCTTCCATCTCCTAAGACTGCCCCTATCCAGTACACTCATAGGAATTAAACTTCTGATGCCAATTTAAAGAAATGAAACAAATTACAGGGGAACAAACAGACTAAGTAGCCAGATCCCTTTTTCTCTTGCCAAGTTCCACAAGCTGGATACCCTGAAGACACACAGTGGCTGCTGAACCTGTTCAACAAGTTAAAAAAAAAATTAAGCAAGCAAAAGAAATAGTCTACATTTTTCAAAGGCTTTTGTTTTGAGAAAACTGTAACAAGCACTGCAGAACACCTCAAATGATAACCAAAATATTTTGAAATTGATTTTATGTAGGCATGTGTTCAGGAAAGGTAGGAAACCAGTTGCTGAAAGGACGGCATGCAAAAGTACTATGAGATGAAAACAGAGAAGAATATGATCAGGAAAAGAGAAAAACTCCATAGAAGAAGCACTAACCATAGTAATATGACTGAAGTGCAGAGACAATCATCAAGGTGATCGTATGATTTACTTTCTACATACACTGAGGAGCTTCAAACTTTCCATGAGCCTGGGTACCTAATTCATTTGGTTCCCCTTATGAGGCTGACCTCCCACCACTGCTCCCTGTAAGATGGGATCCGCAAAATCCATTGAAGAAGAATCCAAGTTCTCCTTTCAGAGTTGCAAGCTGAGGGTTTCTGCTGCTCTGGATGCCTTTCTATTATCTCCTCCTTCCCCCTTTCAGAGGGGCCCTTTCTCCAGTACGTACCAGAGCTGGATCTCTCTGTCTTCTGCAATAATCTGATTCCTTCTCTGTGTCAGTCAAGCAAGCTGGCATCTGGGAAACCCTATCCTTCCTTATAGTAAGGGAATGTCAAGAATAATGCCATGAAATTTAGACAGTACTTTGACAATATACGGACTTCTGCAAGAAATGAAGTTTTAAGGTACTTTGTTTTCCCCTTTTCCTCTCTCCTGTCCTCCCAGGCACTCAACTCTTACCCCTGCAAGACATTTGACACCTTTCTCAATTACACCAAAGCACCACTTGCAGAGCAGTTCTGGACACTGGTCAGATCCAGCAGCTCCCCTTCCAGCAGGCAGTTGCAGCAGCTCAGCCAGCACAACCCCCGGGGCAGGACACTGCAGTGGCACGACGCTGCCAGCAGCAAGGGAGGTGGAAACGGCAAACTGGCATCACCAGGAGAGCTCTGCATCTCCACATGAGGGCTTAGGGAAATTAGAACTGACACACCTGACAGCTGTCATAACTCTGTATCCTACGGGCAGGGATGCCAACTGAGATGAATGCAGAAGTTCAAACAGAGGCTTTGTTTCAAAACATACTAATCTCTGGGCTGCTCTCACTCAGCACATCACACTGACATAATGGTCTCTCCTGCTCCAGAGACGTCTTCCTGACACAGAATCTGGAACTTTTATGGACATTTCTCTCAGGATGCAGTCCAGGATTACAGTTAAAGCAACCCAAAAGCTAGTTGGTGACAGAATTAGGCATCCCATTCCTCCTGTGTACTTTATACTCCTTCTGCACCACCAATGACAATACCTGATGCTGATGTGGACCAGGGAGATTAAAAAAAATATAACCCAGAATGATTATGGTTTTGCCTTTTTTTTTCTGCTGGTTTACCATGCTGAGCTGACCAACCATAAGGTAAAAGAGCATGACTGCAGGCACACAGGAAGCACCAGAAGCAGGATCACCCTGCTCAGGCAGCTGCTATCCAACAGACCTCCCTACATGTAAGATCTACACCATTAGCCCTGTGTTCCTGCCAGCTTAACCCACTCTCTGACTACACTGCTGTCAAAAGCAAGCCCATCTTCCTGACCTGACTGCAGGAGCAATCAAAGCAGAAGACCATGTATATCACACCTTTTGGCAGACACATGCTCAGGCCAACTATAAATGCATAGATGAGAATGCTGTTTCACATCACATTTGGGTTCACGGCATCAACAGTGGGCCATGCTGGGTATACTCTCTTACCCTCTCCCCCCACCAAAAAAAAAAAAAACCCAATGGTCAGGCACAACCATGGATATCAAAGAAACATGCACAAGTGAAAAATACACCTTTTTTTTTTTTTTTCCCCCAGTCTGATCACCTCCAATAGCTTGAATGCTACTTCTCGGAGTAAAAACACATGAATATAGAAAATGATTAGCAGCAGAGGTCTTGATCACTTAATCTATGGTATTCATCATATTTTTGGAGAAAATATGAGACAATTTTTTCAAGCAATTTTAAAACTTTGGAAATCAACAAATGAAGTTAGGTATGGGTAAGCATGAACATGAGGGCCTCTAGGTATTTGGAGGTATTTTAAGCTCCTTCCCCCTTGGCCAATGGAGTCAGAATCTGGAAAAGGGAGAACAAGTGGAGTGGGGTGAAATAAGGTTAAAAAAATATTCAAAAATCTGACGAGTTATTTTATGTGGAGTACAGTAATTGGCAGGAGGTATAAGAAGCGAAAGAGGAAGAGATTTTGAAGTAAGCACCTGACTGGAGACAGCGAGTCTGAGTTTGCATTTGGTGGTGGGACTGAGCTTGGTTCTCTATTCCAACAAAGCCACCTGCTCTCTGCAGGATGTGATGATCCAGTAAAGTGCTGTTTGTGATTACAGATACAGGTATACATGAAGGTGTTATTAGCTTGTATGTGCAGCAGAAGAGGCACAAAAAGACACCATACCAGGAACTTCTGCTGCATTGTGAGGCAGTTAAGACTTTGAAACACAGGATGAGCATCTTTCCCTTCCCTCAGACAGTTATGGATGGTAAACTAACTAAAAGAATCACATTTCTGCTACAACTATTATGTGTATTAACCAAGCACACATAAATAAGGCAAAACACTTATGAATGACAAATTTTTCTGGGTTTTGTTACCATCTCACAGCGTCAGGTGTGAACTGTAAAGACCATGCACAGGCTACAAGTTTCTGCACAAAAGGGTGCTAACACTTGAAAGAACCTCAAAAGTAGCAATTCTAGCAACTAAATATATATTCAGTGCAAAGTTAAAACTGTTACTGCTGTCACATGCCACTCCAGAATACTGAACTGAGTAAAACTCAATTTAGAAAAAGAAGGTGCATACTCAAGAAATCATTATTGTGATCCCTTCAGCTAACACCTATGCCCATTCTACCTTCATATTATACAAAGCTGATAGCTATATGTTCTACAGAATAAAAGAATGGGTCTTCACCAGACAAAATCCTTTTATACTCGTTTCTGTCTTACACTGTCATTCACTCCCTCACTAAATTAAACTCATTGACCACGTTTCTGCTGACAGACCTCATGGCAAGGCATGCTGAGGCACAATCTTTACTTTGCAGTGTGAAAGGGTACCTGGGCTTACATAGACAAGACCCCTATTTCATCAACTGCTTAACAAAAGAAGGAATTACATAGACCCCCCAAAAGCAGTCTCAAAGGACAGCAAACTATGCCATATCACTGTCACACCAATCAGCTGTGCCTACCACAGCACTGTCAGGTCCAGAAAGGCAGCAAGATGGCTTAACTAGTCATCTGAGCTCTTTATCTTTTTGTCCTTAGAAAATGGGATTTCGCCAAATTGAATGCCTGGAGGAGATGGGATGCCATTAGACAGCTTTAATTCTGAGTTGAGAAAATGTTTTCCATTGCAAAATAAAAATTTCAATTGCAAAAGTTGTTATTTTTAAAAGGTCCAAAAGTACTACTTAAGTGTAAGAGCTAAAATCTGAATAAAAATTCAGGTGATTTGAAATTTGTACCCCATATCTGAGAAGTCCAAAACATGCAATCAGTACCCATGAACATTACAAAACATTGAAGTAATAGTTTTGGAATATGGGGGGATGCAGGAAGAAAACCACAGCCCCAGGACAAGTACAACTACCAACTCTTAGCTATACCTGTGTGAACAATGACTGAAGAAATAAGCACCTGTACAGTCATCTTTATAGGTCAGAATATGTAGCTAAAAAACACAGCATCAGGATCGCATTTAGTTTCTTAAGTTGGAATATAGCCTTCTAGGAATTACCATGGAGAAGAGAGGGGAAGAGGATTCAAAAGTAGAAGTCCAATTTACAGTGGCTCTAGGTGACCCCTAGACAAGCTTTCCTGTGTGGCTGGAAGTCTCCTAATACAGGCATTGCATTGCAGATAACTGAAGAAGACAAGCAGAACAACCTCCCCATGTCTTCAATCGCACTCATTAGTGTGCTTCAAAAAACCTTAATTTCTCAGCTAACTCAAAGGAAGCAGTGCTCAGTTTTCCACTTACTTTTCTAACCCCTATTTTCCACAAATCTAAGACTTCTTATTTTAGAAGACAAGATTCTGTCTTTTAAATTGTTAGTGCTCTTTGGGACCAGACCATGTCATTGGTGTATCAGACATGCTGCATCAGATGAGCTAATCGGATAATTGATGATACTAACTTTCAACTTCTGAAGCAATGCCAATTTAAAAAAAGACTTCCCCACTGCTCATTCCCAGTCTTACCCTTTCTTGCCTCAGCGCAAGCAGGACCTGTGTGTGTGCATCCACTGATGAATTAGAATCAGAAATGGATCCACTTTAAAAACAAACAACAAAACAACACAAAAAACCCCAAGACCAAAACTATTTGCATTATTTTTCCTAGACAGACTATTCCCTTGAGTTTACAGCCTAGCCCTCCAAATCTTAAACCTGTATAATTGCTATTTGTGTTACTGTAAAACCATAAGCTTAAGAACAGAGCTCATTTGTTAGACAAATTTGACAGCTTTCTTCTCTCTTTGTAAATATGCATTACATTAAGTAAAGATCACAGTACAATACTTCAAAAGATAAGCTATCCTGTCAGAAGGCAATTCACAACACTTATTTCCAGAAAAATATGCCATACAGAAACATAGTATCAAAGTAAAAGTATGTCTGAGCTGTATGAATTAACAAGAAAACCAAATAGGTGAACCTGAATGTTCCTGGTCCATCAAGAGTTTGTTACTCGATCATATGCTAGCAACACAAACCATTAGCAAGGGCTACTTCATCTAAGGACAAAACTTTTTCATTTCTGATACAGCCAGGAGGAAGAAAAGTGGTCCTACTGGAAGCATATGTTTTGGATTTTAATTTCCTGTTAAAAATTTTAGAATTAATGTAGACAACTCACTGGATCCAGAAGACAATACAACTTTTCATATATTGCATTATTTCTCATGACATTACTGTGTAATCATAAGATTCATTAAATTTCAGAGATTCAGTGTTATTTTCTTTTAAGCTACATTACACAACCACATGCATGAAAGCATAAAACGTCAATGCTGCTCAGACATCGGTAAGTATCTAAACATGGAAAAACATAAATCTACGGAACAGAAGAATATCATAAGGCTAAATTTTCAGTAGTCTCTGAAGCCTAAATTCCTTTGACTTTTAATAGGATTTAGGTTCACAAGCAACTTATGCCACTGCAATCTTACCAATAACCTTTTAGATATGATCCTTCTCCAAAACTATGTTTTAGGTTAGAATCTGCCAAAGTCTCTCCTGTGGAAGGTATTTAGTATTATTCTTCCATCTATTACCCAATAGTTAAAAGCAAAAACACTTTAAAGAAGTGTGGTAGACTTACATTATTAATGTAAGCTCTTCATGTGGTTTTATAAGAATCTTTTAAGCCAAAACAAAGTCAAATAATAGAAAACGAAGACAGAGTAAATCTGCAACAAAGAGCTACTGTTAATACTTTATTTTACTCCCTCTCCTCATAGTTTACTTAACAACAAATTCACACTTCACCAAAATAAACATTAGGAAGTACTTTTTCTGAAACCCACAATGAAACTGCAGGTATTGTACCTTACAAAGAAAAATGCTACCAAAAAAAGAGACGAAACACAAAGATATTACTATTAAAAGTATTCTAAATCCAGCTTTGGCCAGCTGTGTGTGCATGCATACTACTGACAAAGTAGCAAAAGATTAGTGACAAAGCAAGAATTTAACACTGGGATTATAATAATGCACAGAGATGGGGAAAATGTAGATGAAAGCTGTTTTTAAAGCAGATCTTGCAGCAATATGTGCACTATGCTAAACTACAAACCACTAGGTGAGTCTCTTTAGCTCATTAGATTTGCCATTTACAGGTGAAAAAGCAATACACAGCTCCAGGGAAATGAAAACCTCATCTTCTCGCAAGTGAGGCTTACCAGGAAAGTCTTCTCCCTACCCACAGAAAAGGTGTAACTGTCCCAAGTTAGACATCAGGATCCATCATCCCATGGTGGAACATGGGAACCTCAACTGAGCATTACAAAACACTGTGGCACTTTCAGTAACCAGTTGTTTGGAATCAGACAGTCAACACATTTATGCCTCAGTTCAGGACACATATGTATGCTGACACATACAACACATGTATGTAAATGAGGGGGTAAGCACCCACAATCCACAGCAGAAAATTCAGTGGCAACCTCTTCTTACAGCAAAGTCTTTGAACTTCAACAGCTTTAAGCTGAAGAAGGGTAGGGTTAGATGAGATATTAGGAAGAAATTCTTTTACTCAGAGGGTAGTAAGGCATTGCAACAGGTTGCCCAGAGAAGCTGTGAATACCCCATCCCTGGAAGTGTTCCAAGCCAGGCTGGATGGGCCTCTAACCTGGTCTAATGGAAGGTGCCTCCCCCATGACAGGAGGGCTGGTATTAGAAGATCTTTAATGCCCCTTCCAACCTAGGTCATTCTATGCTTCTATGCAAAGCTTGCTGAGACTACTGAGCCAGCATCAGTCCATGAGAGGTGCCCCTGGCCACCAGCTTTAAGTCGGACTTCGCACCACTGACCACAACTCTTTGAGCCCCATCATCCAACCAATTTTCCACTCAACTCATTCTCCACTTCTGCAGTCAAGCTATGTTATGTTTCCTTTGTCTTTATAGAAGGTCAGTACTACAGAGCCCACACCTTACTGGAACTTTTATGAGCTAAGATGACAAACAGCCTGAAACCACACTATCTCAGACTATCATTCTCACAGGTCCCAAACAAATCCATTTCTTTAATTCATTTTGTCACACAATAGCCGCATATCAATCACTGTTTGGGCAAAAATTCCTATCATCACATCTCACTAGTTCAAAAGAAATATTGTGTGAAGCCTTATTTGAATGTAATAACAGATAAAAATAAACCAATGGAGCCATCTGGAACAAGCTGGGTTTAAAGCAAATGGCTCAGTTATAAGAAAACATAACAAAATAGCTGTATTAGATACATAAGACAAATATTCTATTACAATGAAGTGTCTGCACTATTACCCCTTCTTGGAATAATAACAGTTATCTAAAAGCAAAGAAAATAGTCTGCTTTAGAAGGTCACTTAGGAGAATAATATGGTTATAACCCTTCAGATAAATATGATCTTGAGTGAAATATTATGAGAAATTTTGGCTCAGTCTGCATTATTTAGATCAGTTTAGATCAGCAGAGTGGTTTTGAGGCACTTTCCCAAATGACCCCAGTTTGCTGCATGCTGGTTCAATCCACTGAGAGCTTACCAGTCATAGAACCTGGATGTCTCCTGAGGAAGCTAAACTATTCTGATCTACCTGTCACAAAATGTACTTCAATCCCTGGGGGCACAAAAAGGTCTGAACCAACTACAGATATCAACAACTTCAACTTACACTCATGATACAAAACATCTGGTCCAGAAGATGACGTTAAAATCTAGTCTGAAGTAACCTGGGAACCACACAGACGTAGCGACATCAACACTGCTTTTAGTAATTCCTTCCTTAAGTACCAAATTTAATTGTTAGTGTACACATAGTCATAAGTGCTTCTGGCAACTGTCATGCCACTACAGATACAGATCCAAGAAAATATGATACAGCTGGACACAAGAGTTGGCAGATTTCTTCAAACAGTTATAAAAGCAGGAAGAGAGTAAAATGGGTTTGACTGGATATTGGGGTATGTGGACTCTGTCGAAAGGGAAGGGGTATGGCAGACATGCTGCAAATTCCAATGACCAAATTCAAGTCAGTTCATATTTAATAAAAGGGACAAAAGACTGACATCTAAAATACATAAGGGTGAACTTTCAGACTGATAGAGTGATTGAAAACATAAGACAAAGCTGTAAAGGAAAACAACTAAAACAGATCAGAAGGAAATTTAGGCTGGAAATGATGATATCTCCAGTAAACAAATGAGCAAGAATCTGGACTCACTCTGCAAGCAAATACTTTGTATAAAAATCTACTAAGTTTTAAGAAGGAACTTGATGTGACTATTGCAATAGCCAACATGTTATTCTACACAATTCAGAAGGTCACGATGTTTCTAACGCTGTGAGACAAGCATGCCGTGCTGGATAGACTTGAATGCACACAATCCAATTCTGTACTTGATTTTGGTGAGACAAACCATGATAAACACAGTGGTAGCTCAAAAATAGGAGGCTAACAACAAAACCAAAGATTTCCTTTTCTGCTCATTCAATCCATTATCCAAGAGCTCCTCTGGCTACAGAAGTATTACCTCCTGTCTCAAATAAATACAAAGACGGTTCCCTAGAAAAATACTGGAACCTACCCAAATTGAATTTATTGAAAAGTCACATTTCTTGGTCTGTCAAATTATTCTGGAAGTTCTCTCTTCTTCCTGATACTAATTTCTAAAGGGAACGTGCCCAGAGTTAAAGGTTCAGCTTGAAACCAGAGAAGTCTGGTTTCTCCTCATGCCACTTTTCTCATTATGTCAGCATTCTACCTCTCTGAACTTGTCCTGTGAATTTACTACTTTTTAGCTTACCACAAGAGTAAGCTAAAAAGGAACCTGCCAAGTAAAGCACTGGTAATATTTCTGTGCTTTGCTTCTAAATTACCTTTCTGAGGAACCATTTGAAGTGTAATGTTAGGACAACCAAAACACTTTCTTCTCTTCAGGTTCTCTAATAGAGAGTAAATGTACTGCCATGTTCTACCCTCTCCTTCCCCACTGATTTCAGAGGTTAAAAAAAGGCTACAGTTCAAAAGACTCTGCTTTTTTGCTGAAGTAATTAGAATATTCTCAGTGTTTTCCCAGACCTCTTAAGCCTTCCTTAATGCTTCTCTTCCAATGAAGAGTGAAATTACAATTTTCCCTAAAAATGGGACAGTTTGTTGTATAGTATATACATATAGCATATAGTAAGCAAACATAATGGGTCATTACTTCTGTCAAGAAAAACCCTAACTGTACTGAAAACAATACTCCCACACACACCTGACTTGAACTATGACAAGGCTAAAAACAATAATGTGTTTTCTTATCACTAAAATGTTTCTGAGGGAGGTTACTCTACGATGTTTTGGAAAAAGCAGCTATCATAAATCAACCCTGATACATCTTGTTCTGTCTCTGCAAACACTGACACAGCCTAAACCCTAACATTTTTACTGTAGTCTACTTGAGGATTGACAGAAGGCTAATGTACCACAACACTAAAGGACCAACAATCTTTAATAACTCCAAAATAAGATACAAAGGATTATTTCCTGCATAACCATGGGAAACAAGGACCTTAGAAAGTAATCTAGGATGATCATGTAGTATCAAATGAAAGGAATGTGAAAAAGACTTCTACAGAGATAAGGTGGAGTAAGAGGAGGTCAGGAGAGTCTAAAGAGGCAGTATGGGATCCCGTGCAATGGTAGGCACAGCACAGTGAGAGGAGAGAAGCTGGTGAAATTCTCCACTGCCAAACGGATCAACGAGTAGGTTAATTGGGGCAAGACCATTTTTAAAATATTGAAGAGAAACACCTATCGTATTTCAAACAAAAGGGATTACAGAAATTAAGACATGCGAGGGTAAAGACCTGGTTAAGAACATACTGTACTCTCCATATCTACAGGTTTTCCGTCATCTCCAATTACACAAAAATATTGTATTACAACTTAGGTTTTAAGAAAAATTATTTTAATATTTAATTTTAAATCCTGGAAAGAATATGACTTTTCAATACGGAATAAAAAAAATTCAAATTGCTATAAAAATAGTCAGTAACACACAAAGCAACACTACATGACAGAGTATCCATTAAGGTCTTTCCAACATCAGCCATCCAATGCAGTAAAGTTTGAAAGAACACGCTACCTACCCTCTTTGAAACAAATCGACATTGAAGAATTTGTGGAGCTCCACGGAGAATTCCACCATAGCCTGAACTTCACTCATGTTTATGAGGATGAAGAAGTCAAAACTTGTCAGCACCTTAGTTACTGAAAACAAAGAGAAAACAAACTATTTAGAACGCAAGCTGGGGATAATGCCCATCTGGTCCTAAAAAGAACAATGCTTACACAGTTTTGCACAGCTTCCTTAAATATGCAGGCCCTGAGGTAAACAAGAATATAGGATGTACCAAATCCAGCTCACAGTAACTTCTACCTTTCTTGTGAAGGAATCAAATGTTATCAGAGAAGCATCACAACACATCGTCAGCATAATACAATCCTGGCACTTACTGATACCTACATACTGCAGCTCTGTGCTGGTTCTTGGCTGGAGAGGGAAAAATACTCTCTGACAAGGAGAAAAAGAGCATGGGCTGCTTCCAGCCCTTGTTAGTGCAGAATGACCATGCAGGCAGCAGCGCCTCAACTCTGGCATGAGGACAGGAACAGCTGAATTACAGTGTAGCCAAACAGTAAAGAGAAAGTGTCTGACCAAGTCATGTAAGGCTTTAGATGGAGAGATTCCAGGGGAACGCAGTAGTTAAGGAAGGCAACGTGCCTATTTTTAATCAATTTTTTTTGTAGTAAAGTGTTAATTCTTACTGTCATCTTCACAGCCACAGACTAGCAAGTTCCTGCTAATTTACAACTGCCTAAATTAAAATCCTACAGATTCTGTAGGTTTTCAGTTCTGCTGGTTTTCCTTCAACACTATCAGTTAGATTAATAAAACAAACTACACTTCCCGCAAACACTTGTCTTCAAACTTCCCAGTTTCTGCAAGCACTGCCTGATTTGAGGACTAAGCAAATCAAAAAAACTTGAGCAGGCTGTCCTTCATGCACAATAGTCAGTTTTTTTGGCTCTGATGTATAAGCAGTAGACATTGTCTGGATCTTGACTGGATTATGGGGTTTTTTGTTTCTAAAATTTTGAACGTGGATTTGGGTGTTTGTGAAGGAGCAGGCAGTACTGAGACTGAAACAGAGTAGCTGGCAAAAAAGTCATCGCTGCAGCAGGTATTAGTCAGCTGAAAGTCACCTTTAGGGGCACAACCTCTAGCCTACCAACTAAATTGTCTCAGAATATGACTCAAGATAAGATTTCCCTTTCTGTACTCACTCTAGAGGAGCTGAAAGGCTTCAAGCAACTGTAACACAGGTGTAGATTTTAAACTATAAACAAGACATTAATTCTGACCTTGGTTTAACAGCCAGTACAGGGACTCCGCATGCACTTGACAAAAACATGGGATCAGTGCATTACTGACGTAACAGGGGACAGGGGAAGAGGAATTTTGCTGCATTAGGACAACATAAAGAACCCAGATCAAGGTCCCTTGGTGCAAGATCAAAAATACAGCATCTAGATGATGCTATTAACTCAGCTTGTCTAAAAAATTTTGTCATCATTCGAATTTCAATCAAAGGACTTCAAGAGATTAATTGAATGATGCCACAAGTTTTTTGCTACAGTTTGTAGTGTTATGACTGACACTGACAACCTACAGGGCTTTGCAGCAATTCCCTCTTCCACTGCTTTGTCTGTGGTATTGTGTAAGGATGTCCTCTGTGGTCTTTAAAGCTGGAATCAAGATGTTCTGCACTCTAATTCTCTGGGGCTGTAACACTGCATTATCACATGGGCAGCACCTACCAAAATGCAAGTGTATCTTCTGCAAATGAAACCTCACCTGCCACAGAGCAGAGATCCAGACAGAGATGCTAGACCACTGTAATCCTTGGCTGCTGGGCAACAAACCCTGTGCACTGCGCGTGAAACGGTCCAGTACCTCAGAAGGAAGCCACTTTAAAGCACTCAAGGAAGAGCAAAAGGATAAAGTAAGGATGCCATGGGGCAATCTCACCCAGCTTGCATTTTGATGAAACTACATTCTCAAGGGAGGAAGACATCACAAGGCTCTGACTTCCTGGCACAATGAGCGGTGCTAATTCCCTGAACAGTTTGCCTCCACTAAGAGAAGGGAAGACTATTCCTGTAGTTGTTGCTGGGCCATGGTCAGGGTCCCTCAAGTCCCCAGCAGGAAAACCCATCCAGAACTAGTCCAATTAGATAAGCTCAAAGGTCCATTTCATGAATGAGTTAATTCAACAAAAAAACTTAGGAGAGCCACATCTTGCATGACTGGCAAAAGGGTGGTCCAGTGAACTTGAGGTATTCCTATTGTGTATAATATGGCTCTAGCTGGGGCCACTCCCTCCCTTCCTTCTCTATCCAGCTTACTTAGCACTCCCAGCCAGTCCACTAAAAATTGCCTGGTAGGCAATTTTTCCCTGCAGACCGAGCACAGGGTCCAGCAACCACAGGCCTGCATGACACAAACCATGCATTTTAATCGAGTAACACAACTCTTGCTCAACTACCAACAGTATTTGGAAAAACAGCGTCTATGCCTTGCTCCAGTACCAAGTGCAAAACCAGTAAGAAATACTGTGGCACAGTTCACAGAACAGCACATCCAGCAAGCAGTGCTGCGTGCTGCCGCAGGTACCCAGCTGACCACTGGGAATAGCTTTTTCTTTGCTGAGCATCAGTTTGTTCCACATGCACCGTAAACTGGAAGAAGGGGAACATTCACTGCCCTGGGCTGACATAAACCACATCACTGATTTTCTGCCAAAGTCTTTCATATCAGTGCAAAGGAAAACAGTTAGTACAGAACAGTTATAATTCTGTGAACTATGTAATAGAAAGTGTTATGCAGTGAATAAATATTTTAAAGGAGAAACTCAACTTGGACAATGTCTTAAGTTTGTACAACAATCATACAAAGCCAACAAAAAAAACTTAAACTCGTGGAGGTATTTATTGTATAGATTCCTGTCAAATTTACAGCTGCACCTCACAAACTTCAACTACATCAAAAGTCCACAACTTATTTTAATACTTAATGAGTTTATTGTTGTATTTTAAAGCACATCATTAACATTTGGAAATCAAGTTATTAAACTGCATGTAAGAAACAAGAGAATCCTTCAGTAGGAGCTCTCTACATGAGAAACAGAGTTTAATGCAGCATATATAAACCCATATCAGAAGGTCTGATAATAAATGACAATACCCTAATACACAAGTTAGAACAGACAAGTTCTAAACTTTTGGTAGCTACCTAACATTTATAATCAAAACAGCATTTCAATATTCAAAAGTATTTAGAGCACTGAGACTTAACATCTCCAACAGTTAAAATGTCTGTTAAAGCCACTTGATCCTATGCTGAGGGCCAAACCTTTCCTTCACACTTCTGAGGGTTTACTTATTTTGCTAAGTTGGAAAATCTCCTATATATCTGGGCTGGTCTGTGCTGTCCCCACATTAGCTCACCACTTCTTTAGTTATCCAGGCTAATCTTTCCTGAGGCCACAACACAAAGTGGATCACAGGATAACATATTTTAAAGGTCTGTCTGAAGGAAAAAAAAAAAAAATCTGTTTCTTGTTTCTGTTTTTTTTTTCCTAAATCAAACATTTTAGTGCTACTTTACAGCAGCTGCATCAGAGCATCTGAGAGTGAACTGAAAAGACAGAAACCTCCTAAACCAGCTTTGTTTTCAGAAAAATGATTGTGTAACACTGCCATTAATCTAGCTATTTGCACTGGGAACCTCAAAACAGCACTAAGACATGAAACCACAAAAACACGTTCAAAGAATGTCTTACCTGCACTGGTAAATACTCCATTTTAGTATGTCAATCAACCAGTCTTCCAGTTCTCTGCTACTGCTGTCAAAAACATACTGCTTGAACTAAAAAACAAACAAACAAACAAACAAACAAATGTTTTACTAAGAGCAACATCTCTAGAATGTTTTAGTACTTATGTACTTCATTCTCTTTCCCTGCATTCTAATAACAACCTTTATCATGACCTCTCCAACAATCAGACAAGAACTGCCTACCAGCATTCTCCAATCTGCCCTTGGGTCCTGCACTGCAGTTTTCAGCTCTCTTAAAGTGTAGCAGTCTGATATGCATTTTTACAAAATAAAGTAAAAAATTAAACTTCTCATTAAGCCAATGCTCTCGCAAAGCTAATATTGCTATTTCTAGTCAAACTATCCCTGTCTTCACCAAGGAATTCTAAGCTTCCAGAGGACTCTGGTACACCCCCAGCCACTCCCCAGCCTTCCCAATCTTCAGAGAGACTCTCAGCTCACCAGCAGCAACACAGCCATGAGAGGTAGATATTCTGGCCTGAGTCATCAAATACTGCTCAAGCCCCCACGCAGCCTTACATAGCTACCAGGGAGGAGACAACTTATAAGAACAGGTCTGATGAGATTCTCCTGGTAAATCTTATGTCCCTTCTCCACGGCAGCCAAAATTCAGTGAACAAGGAGGAGGGCCTTAAGACCATGAACCCACTTTCTTAGAGCAAACACTGCAGGTAGGTCAACATCACCTAATATTCTGAAACTCTCCCTGGAGCTCCTGATAAACCACTACCTTAAAACTATTTTTTAAGAATCAGTTCATCTCTCCTGTACTCTGAAACCATTAGGGTACTTAAAAAATACAATAAAAACATGCAAAATCTCTTTTTTATCTGATGACCTTTAGATTTCAAAGACATAGAAAAGAGAACACTTAGTTTTACCCTCTTAAAGGAACTTTGCATCTTTTCTGTATGTACATTTCAGAGAAATACAAACACAATCTATCACAGCTTGTGCTGGCAAGCTGTGAAACGAAACTGGTTTTGCCTGAGCTTCAGAGGGAAGAAAACACAGAAAGTAGAATATAAAAAAACCACCATCTGGATTTTTTAAAAACAGAATTCACTTGTGTACGCCATGTTGGTATTACATCTTTGATATCACAAATCATCAATAATGACCCAATAAAATCCTGATGCCATAATGCCATGTAAAAATGGCACCAACATTTATTATATTTGTTTAACAATGCATTACAGCCTGTGTCATACCAGTTCTCTTTTAAAGAGGACTAAGTTCTTTTTTTAAAAGAGAGAGAGAGAAAACATGCAAAATTCTGAGGAGCTGAATTTTTTCTAGCCTTAGATTTAGTATTTGATATTCAGCAGAAGTCAAAACTACAGAATCTACAAATGAAGATACTAGCTGTTCATTTAATATTCTTCAAGTAGTATTTTTCTTCAAAGTTGCTGTAGGAGCTTTGTACACCTCCATCCCTGAGCTTTTTTACCAGTCCTCTTCTCCTGCATGCTCAGAGATCCAGCACCTGCCAACACAAATTCAGCCACCATCTATCTCTGCACTGATGACTCACAGGTTTGTCCCCCCACCTGAGAACTGTCTTCAATTCCAATTTTAGCTGTTTCTTGGACACTGCCTTCAGCTGAAACCTAGTGTGGTGAAAACAAAGTTCTTGACCTGACCAGCAAGGCTATTCCTAATGCCTACTTTCTGAGTGTGAATACTAGCACAATCTGACTGGAAACCTAGACACTGTTTTTCATTTAGTTTTCTCTGGGTTCTCATAGACTTTGGCAAGACTATACAGAAGACCTGCCAAATTTTTCTGCATGTGATTAGAAATATGTCCTATCTATCCATACAGCCAAAACTCATCCAAGCTAATATCCTTTTATTTTAATTACTGTGAGGCTGAAAAAGCATAATTCACCACATGTATTAGTTCAGCATGGTGCTGCAAAGAACCAGCCTGTTATTTTGATCATTTCACCTCTCTCTCTGCACTCCCTGCAGAGAGCCTGGACTACTGCAAGCATAACTCCCATGTCCTTTGAAATCCTTTCACAGCTGTGCAGCACCCAGTATCACAGTGTTCTGATTGAGACTAGAGCTTCCCAGTGCTAGAAATAAACCCTGCTTCTCCATAATTAAAAAGGTGAGGGTGTAGAAAAGAAATGGTAGTTGAATTTTGGATTGCATAATCATCATGTCATAAAACAAGCAAGCAAACAAACAAACAAAACCCTTAAGTGGAAATATCTAGAATACCTTATTCAATTCATTACCCCAATTTTAAAAAGAAAACATGACCACCACTAGAAAAATACTTCAGAACAGACTGCTTTACATCAGGATTTCCTAATTAATTTTTTTTAAAGCTTCACAGTTATAAATAATTATGTGAAATAAATAACTACACATATAGTTAAACAATGACCTAATTTTCACGGGCTCAGGGCAAAACTTAACTATCACAATATTCTTCATGCCTGGTTCTCCTAAGTCTAGACTACTTCCCAGCCAACCACAAGGCTGGATTCTAACAAAGCTAATGCAAGATACCTATGATATTTTAATGGGCTAGATAAACAACCAACTTAAACAGGCATTAAAATTCAAGTTTTCATACTTTTTACTTTAAATTTAGTCCTAATATCTCGTCCTCTATGCAGCACACTGATAAAAACAACATACTCACTACTTTGAGCTGACAACTTGATTATCCCCACTGAGCACAGAAGTCATTAAGATGTTGCATTTATTTCTTTTCTTCTCCCCTATTAATAGATCTTACATATGATACAGTAATTCATCTTGAACGCTTATTAGGCTTATTCCCTTCTATCCTAGCATAGGTCTTTGTCTGTTTGACAAATGACATGTTATTTCTAAGCTTCCTCATTAAAAAGTTTAACATGAAAAGTTCTTTGAGAGAACAGTTAAAAGCTCTCTTTCTTATCGATGTGTCCTGTGTGTCCCTCCACCACAAAAACCCCTGCTGCAAAACGGACCCCATGCTTACAGATTTGTGTATTTTTCCTTTGAGTATGGACACTAACTTCAGTGTCTTCTCCCTTCAGCCACCAATTTACACTAAACAGAAACTGCATCATCTCCAAGATCCCTTCTCCTCTTTCTCATTAAAATGAATTGAGCAATGGTTTCAACAGTAATTTGCACAGAAAATGGAAACAGAACATGAACAAACCAAACTGAATGTTTTATTTGCCTTTTACAAAGACCTCCCCTACAAATAAAACCCACATTTTAAAGATTATTAAAGAAATATGAAGTAACTGGCATCAATGTGACTGCCTTTGAGTCAGAAATAGCTAAAATGGAGCATTTTGATGGTAAACAGTAGCAGTTCAGGATATGTGCTATTACATTATGCCAGCCACCTCGCCTCACTTTGGTCCCATACACTGGCTGAATGAGAAAAATGAACTTCCACACACTCATGCTAAGAACCAAGGAGACTGGACAGTGAAAATCAGCAGTAAAGCTGAGCTACCTTAACAACAGTGATGAAAATACATTACTGCTCCTGTAGTTAGAGGTTTTATCTAGAAATACATCTGCAAATGTAGAAATAAATCTGTAAATTAATTACTTGTTTTGCTTATAATTTTCCATTAATGAACTCACAATCTATATTTTCCTAACCTATTCAGAAGAGCATTATAGGGGAAAAAGCAAAATTAAGTGCTTATACTAAATAATCAAAGTCTTTTGGAACTTTACATAAAAAGTATATATTACAGTAAATGGAAAAAAAATCCCCAATAAATTGCAGGCTCTAGAATTTTGGCTTAAAAAACCAAATTGCAGAGCTTAATACATTCACCTTCTTATAAACTCCTGAATTTATGAAGGATGTATCAGATAAGAATTAATAAGGTAGGAGAGGGAAGCTTACTAAAATAATTTTATTCCGTCCAATGGAATAGGTTCTTCATAAAACATTAAGGGTCTAAGTGTACTTAAAACGTACTTCATTTTCTTACTTACACAAAGGAAGAAAGCTCTCTCTCTTTGAATTCCATGTCCCAACAATGTCATTAAAGTAACTTTTATATGGATGGATGAATTTGGCATTAAAATGACTGCAATGACTGTTAATGTCATTACTCTGCTGTATTTTATGAATCAAAAGTCTCCAAAAGAAAGTTGCAACTTCTCTCCCACCACGAGCAAACTTATTTTCAAAAAAATAAAGCTTTGATTTAAAGAGAAATGAAAAATAAATCTAACTGTATATGATCAGTAAATTATTTTTAATAGGCAATAATTCTGTATTATTGTCCTCTGTAAACAAAAGAGCACAATTTACAGAGTTGAGTCATTGTTCCAATACCTGCTCTGAGGTCATTCTTTGACAAGACAGTAAATACAGTTTAGATTTGACAGGTTGATTTTGTATTGGAAGGCTTTATGCCAAATAGTTACTGTACTTCCTCCCACAGTAGGCATAAGGTTAGTGCAAATGATATATTGCATGCTCTTATTAACTTAAGAAATGTGATAGCTTGGCTGCCTGATCGAAGCTACATTAGGGGATAATCTGATAGTAAATCTGATCCAGGATCAGTGGTTACAAAACCACTTCCTTGGTAGTTCCTACAGTAATAGCATCGGTGGTGATAGGCTGGATCAGCCAACACAGAAAAACAGTGACTCTGACAGGACTTTCTCACAAATATAAGTGCTTTCAGAAATACACTGGAGTACTGTATCAAAAACTATTTTATTTTTCAACATCTAATATTAATAACCCAATATAAAGGCAGTTGATTTGGGGCTGGCTGCTACATCTTTAAAAATATAATCCTTGATTTCACTTTTTTTCTCATAAAATCACAGAATCATTAAAGTTGGAGAGGACCTCTAAAATCATCGAGTTCAACCTTTAAACTAACACTGCTATCTCCACCACTAGACCATGTCCTCAAGTGCCAACTCCACACTATTTTTAACACTTTCAGGGATGGTGATCTCACCACTGCCCTAAGGCACCCTTTTCCAGTGTCTGACAACCCTTTCAGTGAAGAAACTTTCCTATCTAAACCTCCCCTGGAACAATTTAAAGCCATTTCCTCTCATTCTGTCACCTATTACTTGGGAGAAGAGACCAACCTCTGTCTTGCTACACCCTCCTTTCAGGTCTTCCCGAAGCCTCCTTTTCTCCAGGCTAAACACCCCCAGCTCCTCACAGGACTTGTGCTCCAGACCCTTCACCAGCTCCACTGCCCTCCTCTGGACTTGTTCCAGCACCTCAGTGTTTGTCTTGTAGTGAGGGGACCAGAACTGGACATAGGACTCGAGATGCAGCCTCGCCAGTGCTGAGTACAGAGGGACAATCACTGCTCTGGTCCTGCTGGCCACACTATGCTGATTTCCTTGTGGTTTGGCTTTCGGTTTCCTACCATTTTAACAAAAGAAATCGAGGTAAGCATTATAGCACATAAATTTAGGTTAAAAGTTTGATTCTTTGATCTTCAGCACAAAAAAAACCCAAACCTAAAAACTGTGGAAATATAAAACATTGCTTTTAACTTCTCATAACATCTGCCCACTGCCTTTATTCAATACCTACCTGAGAAAAGTAATAATAATATTGTTATTTTGATCTTCCTTGGTTAATGATTTTCCAATGCTCTACAAGACCCTCTCTACAACTGACCCCTCTTCTAAGACCCTCTCTATAACTTTTCTGCTACACAAAACATGCATTAATTTTACAGTCAAATCCATATTATTCCAGTACAAAGTGCAATTTAGTTATGGTTGGATGATGCAAGTGCAAAGTTGAAGGACAAATTAGCAGACTGCCACTGCAAACAATGACCTAACAAGGTCATAAAAAGTATTTCAGAATGTGCATAAAAGCTTTTCAAAGACACATGGTAGCAAACAAACATCTACGCGACAATTTGGCCTAAGACTTCAAGGTCTCTTGATGCTCACTTATCTTCATACTAAGCAGGTGAGGAAGAGACATACATTTCAACTTAGCGCTCTTAGATTTGAAGGTGTGCAAGGCATAAGCTGCTGGACGTGCCACCTGAGGTTGCAGAGAAAAGTATCTAAACTTCTAAGTTCACTTAGCTATTACCCAAACCACTCAAGCACAAGATTTTAACGCTCTGTCCTTAATGCTCCCCACTCTCTTTTCTACCGCTGAAGCCTGGAGTAAAACAGATCTGACCTAACAGAAAAAAAACAAAAAAACACCCAATCAAACAAAACAACAACAAAAACCAAACAAAAATCTCACAAACAAATAAAACCAACCAAACAACACATACTCCCCACTCCAAAAAAAACAACCCACAGTAAAATTTAATCACTCCCTGTTTAGAAGAGAAGGGACTAAACACAGCACACAGAGTACTGTGTGTGGTTTTTTACTGACAAAGGCGGCAAGGAAGTCTTTGAAGAAACAAGTGTCAAGTAAAGATAACACTGATCAGCACTGGTGGACAGCTGTGATGGTAGCTTGAACAAACCGAGATCTTAGCATGCACACTATAAGAAGATTGGATGTCAGTAAGCACCCTAAGAAAACAGCACATTATATATCAGTTGCAAAGTCTTTAAATTATATCCTTTTTCTACCCTAGCAGACTTGCTCACACCCATGCCATCTCTGCAATTGTGCTGGCAGTTGTGGGGGACAAAAAGCCCCCCAGCACCAAACCAAATCTTTACAGCTATTTTGGAGGTTACTTTGTAAGTTATTGGTGGTTGGGGGGGGGGGTGTGCTGGTTAGTTTTTTGTTTTTTAATCTAAACAGCAACATTTCACTGATTTAAATACAGCATGGTTCCACAAACAGCTGCACTGATCTATCTCGCAGAGTATGCCTATATTAACATCTAACCCTGCAGTGGTGAGTAAGGGCATAGCAAGAATTTAGACCAACTTCGTCCATGAAACTACACAAAGTCTTCCACACTAGAAACAGCTTCAGAAGTTTCTGCCTCAGGTGCTCATTCACATCTTCACAGCATCAGTGCATTGCCCCCTCAACACTGCCAACACAGTGCTCATGGGACAGCATTTTAAAATTAATTAGTTACCATTTTAGAATAATCTATTTTTGCAGGGTTTGATCGGATCACTTCCTTATCCGGTTTCAAAGCACAGCTCCACAAATAGCAGTGCCATTGAGCATGGGGAAGGGAAGAGCACAGCAGCACAACACAGCAGTTCCCTAGCCAGTTGTCCCCTCAGCCTCCGTAAGCCACAGACTTGGCACAGCAAAGCAAAGGTCTCAGTAGCAGGGTGAAAGAAACTGACCCTTCTCGCAGCCATTCCTGAGGCAATATTTTTATCCTCCACTCCTTTCTTTGATTCACCTCAAAAGTCAAACAGTAACGCCCTACCCCTGCTCCACTTCTTCCATGGAAGGACACAACCCCAGAGCCCAAGCAGCAGCTCAGTCTAACCTCCCCCGTGTTCCACAGGGCAACTTCTGCTTTCTACTCACAGGGCTGGCTTCCCAGGGAGGCAACGTCTCGCCTGGGAACCCTCCCTGGCAACCCAGACCATTTCCTTCCAGAAGGAGGCATGGAAGGACGGAAAGCTGAGCAGCTTGCAGCAGCTTTGTTCCAACAGGCACAGAAACACACTCTGCTTGCAGAGTTACCAACAAACACATCTGGCATCAGGAGATAGGAACAATTTTTTGCTGAAGAGAACTCTTCCGCTCCCTGTCATGGAGGAAGAGAGTAACAGGGCCACCCTAGTCAGCACAGCCTGCTCCACCTGAGCTCCACAGGCTGCAACCCTCCCTCAGAGTGCTGGCATTGCTCCTCCCCCACTACAGTGCCAGAATATCTTACTAAAGAGTCCCTGTTAAACAGACAAGTATAGTAGCATTACCAAATTCAGTTTCAAGATTTGCTTTTGTTTATTTTGCAGCTTGAAGGTTTCGTGCTCCTCTTACCTCCCGCTCCCCATGTGGCATTTCACTAACAGAGCAACGCTGAAGTGTGAGAAGCAGCTAAAAACATTGACACAAACCTAAAACGGCAAGACTATTTCCAAAATAACACATTGGAAACAAAACAAATCTAATGATCACCTTTAGTAATTTCAATGGGTAAACTTGAAGGGTTACATCAAAACAAATCAGAAAACTGTTTTCTGAATTAGCTTGAACCATCACCAATGCTACTTAAACAATTTTTGACAATGTTTCGTATGGAACAGTTTTTGTTCACTCCTTTTCTCCTACCATTTACTTCTCATGTTCAGTTAGAAATTCGTAATCCTTAAATCCCTTACATGCTGCTTTCTAATTTGCTATGACTAGAACAAGTAAAACCACCCCTTAAATATAGTATAACACATTCAGGGAACAAAAGGCCCAACAACCAGGAACCAAAGTCATCAGAGGCTTTCCCTACCCTGCTGATAGCATGACTGGTTGGTTTTCAAACAGGTTGTTGTTCCTTCCTGTCCTGAGAAGGACAAACTATACTGGCTGGCCATGAAAATTCATCTTTCTAGCTAAACTCCATCAGCTTTTATGCATTTGAATCAAAGGGCAGGTAACACATCTGTTAGAGCTTCTAGTCATGGACTCAAATTCAGCCCAAACATTAGTAGCACCAGCTGGCACTCAAACCAATATCAGAGACATACAATGCACCTTCCACAGGTTGTCTCTTAAGAATGTGTAGAATAAAACTAACAGCAGGTAAAACCCCATGGCTCAGAGCTTCTGCCCCAGCAAGGGCCTTCATTAGAAAAAAAAGTCCAGCATGACAGAATGGCCACAAATGTGGAGATCTAGGTCCTGACTTCCACATTCAGGTCTAGTATTGACCTCACTCATTACAAAGTTTTTTCCTCTAAGCTGTCTTACATGTAAAGCAGTAAAACACGTTTTCTACTATCTATGCTTTAATGTTTCAGTAGTTCAAATATCCTCAGTACCTTGGCATATTTTGATCTGGATTATTTCACCACAGTGAAGGACTGAAGGTCAGAGATGCCTGAAAATACAGGCTCTAGAATTATCTGATAGCTGGTGTAATTTCAGAATTTACCCAGAAAATCTTTTAAAAACATATATATGCATTTATAGAAAACTAGATGTGCCACATATAAATAGACAGGCAAGCAATTATAATTAAGTTTAAAAGCACTAGGTATGCAACTACTACTACCTCTACCACTAAAACCCAGGAGCATTAATTATACTATTTGGACTGATTTTTTTTTTACATGGAAATACACAATCATCATGCAGAAAAATCATCAAGCGATATTGGAACTGACAGCCTGGGGAGAAAGTACAGCTTCTTCTACAGAAGCACAAATACTACAACATTTTCCTTGTAAATTTCAACAGAAAGAAGACAAAAGATGTACTGCAAGTCATTCTAATATGAAAACTGAAAGGAAAACCTTGCTTATTAACTTTATAAAAATCATCTAAAGCACAAAGAGAATACAGTTTATTTTATAGCTAGAAAGCATGATAAAGCATTATCTCTCAACATGCTTTATGCAACAGGTAATGAGTGACTTATGGCATTGTCAGTAACAGGGATTAATCCATGAGGTCACAGCACGTGAACAAGGTTGTGATTACAGTAAGCAGACTTGCATCTGGAAAACAAGTCAGTTTATTATTTCAAAATGTCAGAGGTCAAGTGTAAAGCTTCCTGCACAATTAACTGATGAATGCCACAGATTTCTTCTTAATTCGAGGGTATGGTGCGTACAGGTTTGTGATTTATTTTACAAACAAGATTCAGCAAACCATACGCACACATACGTATGTATATATGTATAATTCTATAGTATTAGAGGTAAAAAATTTTTAACTTCTCATCTGAAAACTAAAAAGAGCAAAATGTGTATGTTTTCCCTTTTTTCTGATACAAGACTTGCAATTCAGAAATGTGGACAATTTTTATTTCTCTTTAGTAAGAAATATTGGTAAGTGAAACTTTGTATCATGTTTCCAACAAAACTGCTTGCACAATATAAAGTTCAAAATTCTTAGCAACAAAAATGTTCCCAATTTCAAAACCTCTACAGAAAATCCATTAAAAAAAAAACACTGAAACCATCTAACAAAAAATGGAATTGATGTCATTTCAATTTGCTTTAGCGTTTTCAACTTTTGTTCCACTTGTAAGTTGAGCTCTGTGAGATTTGATTCTGTCCCTTATTTCTCTGCCTGTTCTTTCCAAGAACAATGCTGTCACCAATTTCCTGCTTGAAGTAAACACAATTTGCTCACCTGACTTCTTCCTGACCTGAAACTATGGCAAACTTATTTCCTCCCTTTCAGATTTTTTTTCTTGTATACTCTTTGTTGTATACTCTTGTTACCACAAAGGTTCCACGCATTGTTCTTCGAGGAAGACAGTTTATACAACAGACTTCTACTAATATCAGCAATGTCCCATTACTGAATACCAACTGCTTTTGCTATAAATGAATGCATAAATATTTAATTATGTTCATACTTCAACAGTAACTTATTTTTCTACACACAATACCTAATGAGATGTATCCAGTGAATTAGTGTGTTCAAAACATGCTTAGCAAAATGCTAGAGAAGGCTAAAATCAGCAGATGCGTAGCAAACATAAAATCACGTGTCTTGCCAAGGAGAAAACACATGGTGCAGTAATGTTAACAGAATGTAAGGACGTACTTTACTGCTTTGCCCAGCAGTGGCGGAAAAACATAGAACTAGCATTTTTTCAGAAGCATAGTATGATCATAGCAAGCTCTCAGGGACCAAAAATGTGACTTTTGAGTGGATTTAACCAATCTATCATTCCTGTTTTAAAGCAGCAGGATTGTGACTTATGGAATCATGGAATAGAACCATCAGAGTTGGAAGAGACCTTTAAAGATCATCAAGTCCAAATGTCAACCCAGCACAACCACTGCAACCACTGAACTGTATCACCAGGGTATATAACTTATAAAGCTTTTGAAGATTGCAAGATAAACAAACTTTTCATTAACAACAAAATCACATTTTCCATGCTTGTTCATTAGGAGGAATATTGAATGCAAGATAAAATAATTAATAATTCAAGAAACTCTGAGTTACGCTCATAGTTAACCAAAAGAAATTCATGTGCTGGTACTTGACAAAGTAATACTTATTTAGGCTACAGGTTCTCTGAGCAACAGCCTGTCAGAGGTAACTGACACACAACAACAGGCTGTCAAAACAAATATTCATCAGGGACAATGGCTGGTCAACACACAGGTGCTACTCATCTTTCCTGTCATGAAAACAAAGCACTAGTGAGACTGTATTTTTCTATACAGAGAAAAAGGGGAGGGGGGAAACCCACGCAGTAAAACTGCAACTCTTCCACCTTGGTTAATAAGAGAATATATTCTGCCAAGACTGTCCTGCAGTCTGTAGGGATTGGGAGATGAAAAAGAACAAAAGGACTTCCAGAACGAAAACATGAAGTACAAGATGAAACAGTTACCAAGCAAGGATGAGAAACATTAGTCTCTGTCAGTAACAACTTCAAACACTAAACAAGGTCAACGGTAACAAGAATTCACAACCCTTGATTGCTGATTCTCACACTGAGGTCCATCTTTGGTACTGATTTAACTTTCAAATTTGTTTGGGACAGCAGCCAGGCCAAGGGAGAGACACAGGCATCAGTACTCTCAGCATTACATTAATAAACATTTGGGTACCTGCCTCCTATGCTGGTGTAGGCAACCAGGTTCTCTTCAAGGAAAAAAACAGTACAAGAGTCAGAGCTCATAAAGGGCTCCCATACCTTTACCTGCAGTAGTTCAAAACCTTGCTACTCACAGTAATCTGCCTCACTCCTTTGCCAGGATTTACTTTCCTACACACCTCCCCAGCCAGCCAGATGGCTGTGGCATTCATATCCCATTCTAATCACTTCCAGCAAGAGAAGCTCGCACCAAAACCACCAGATTGTAACCTGGTGAGAATGAGATACTGATAGAAACATCCTGTCAAAGAGTGTTTATCATATCTCAAAACCACAACGAAGTCCTCTAGAACTTGTCTTTCTCAGCAGATAACTGGCTAGCAAAATCAATAGGGAATGCCAGAGTGAGCAATGGATCTCAGTTTTCACATCTCTCCCTGCTTGGGAACTAATTCTTCTATGTGAGAAAAAAGCACCAGAGACAATCCTAGAAGCGAGCTTTGAAACCCAGGTACTGCCAAGGGAAATGTTAAAACCACAAAACTGCAGTGTCAGGTTACAGTATCACATCCATCACTGGGGCTGCAGAAGAGATGCAAGGGCTTAGCTTTTCTGAAATCTGAGCAGAGCCCAACGTGTTATTTTTGAGGTTTTACTTAACTCAAAACAAAAGTAAATTCTATCTCAATAGAACTAAATTGAATCAACAAATATGTTGGCTTGTCTGGCACATTTTCAAAATCACAGTTTTGAAGAGATATTTCGGTTGCTGTGTGCACTTTACTATTACTGATTACTATTCATGCCAAATCTTATCCAGGCCAGTCATACTGACCATAATTTGAATTGAAGGTAACAAATCAATTTTATTAATAAAGTGTTAATTTAAGACCGAAACCAGTATTTGCACACATCAGTCAACTCTTACCAGTTGTGTAGGATTGTACTTCACACAAGGGATATTTAAACCATTCCAAAGCATAAATTCATATTCTCTGACTTTTATCAATTACCAATGGAAAGCTTAAGAATTGACTTATGCCACTTACAAGGGGAAAAACGAGTGGTGGGAAAAGGAAAACAAGTTGGTCCATCCAAGGAAAATGCAGACTAAGATTTACAGCTATACTCTGACATACCAAATGCAGGTACTCAGACTGTGACTATGGGCACAGTCACATGGTAGAAACAGAGCAAGATGACAATTCTGTGCTTCATTCATTTGAATTATTAGCAAAGATACAGCCATAGCCCAGATTATTGTTCACTTCCTACAAAACAGTTCAGTTCTAATGGGCAATGAACTGTAGAACAGAATAATAAAAACTATGCTGGAGTCCTTAATTTGTTCCTCCACAAATCCAGAATTCTTTCATTGTAAAAAAAGCTGTGATGTTCCAGCAAAGCAGAGATTTACTAAGCCAGGTTTGGGCTGTGCTATTTATCCCTTAGAAAGGGCAAGCAATTTTATCTTCACAATCAAAATGCTAAGTTGGAGTTATTTAATGATGAAAATGTAATACATTCCCTTCCAGAGTAACAAAGATTCTGCAGCATTTTCTCCTTGCTATTGGTCAAGCAAACCAAAAGGTGGTGCGTGTGGATTTTACCTTATGTTTACCTAATTATAAGACATTAAGCAAGTTGAAAGAATCACTTAAAAAACAATGTAAAACCCAGTAAAACAAAATAGGCATTTGTGTCCACTCTACCTGATAATATGTAAGATCTCAAACAGGAACTTGTTTATTTTTCAGTCAGCAAAATCCTCTGCAACCAGGAGAAAGGGGAAGTGGGCTTAAACACATCAGCACAAATACCACTTTAGTTATAGTATCAACATGACTGTAAATCCCCCAATTACAATTTTTAAAAATCTGTTATGCTATGCAACTTCTCTTCCAAGCAGTATGTTTGCAACGCGTAGTTACCAAATACAGCTTTCAAATAGGTTCTGTTCGAAATTTTCCTTAAAATAACACAAGAAAGAAAGATTATTTCCACCAGAGCGCTTACTGATCATGCAAATCCTGCCGAGCGCGCCCCGAGGTTAACTGAGACCGGACGAGATCCTGAGGACGGTAACGGGGGTTACGAGCATCTGCCGAAGGCACGGCACCGCCGGCCCACAGCGCGCTGCCCCGCTCCGCCGGCGTTCCGCGGGGAACGGGCTGCTCCCGCTCGGACCGGGAGGGCGGGAGCCGCCAGTGCCGCCCTCCGCGCACCAGGAAATAGCTGGGAGTTATTCCTAACGCTCGGCCAGCAACTTTCCAC
>VZTI01001557.1:1491148-1567407 GCA_013397865.1 Struthidea cinerea | reverse complement strand
TCAGAGGGTGCAGGACTGAAGGCAATGAGCCTTTATGGAGAAAAAGTTCTCGTTTTTGCAGTAAGCCTTTTTATCAGTACGTGATGCCAAAATAGAAGTAAATCGGCTGTAAATGGCACTAATACAGCTGATAGTCTTTAACTTTGGGAGGAGGGATGCTGGGTACTCCTGTCTCATTAACAAGTGTGACATGTAGCTTGAAAATTAATTGGTTCGGAGAACTATTGTAAATAAAATTATTGTTTATCTGATGAAAAATGCTGTTCTTTCTCTTCTGCTTGCCTTTATCTGAAAAAAAAAAAATCTGGGCTGTGAAGAAAGCTTGCATAAAGACAATTTTTCATACTCCCAATGTGTGCTTCCTTCTCAATGCCAAACCTAACCCTGTAGCTGTTTTGCAGAGAGAGGAATTGAAAAGCAGACAATTTGCTTTTAATTAAAGGGGTCTTTCAGTTCAGTCAGGTGCACAGCAATGTTAAATTTTATGTTAGTGTTTGCATAGAATTCTTTCAATAATTTTGTCACCAATTGTTTTAGCATCCAGACATGCAAACAGAAAATTGACTGTGAAAGCAGGCAGCCAGATTGACGCTGGGCTGGGATAAATGACAGAGCAATGAGAAGCTGATTGCCATGGAGTACCAAAACCAGCTTTGTGAGACATCTTTGTGAGTTCTCAGCACCTTTTGTTTCTGTGAAATCTGATTGAGATTGGACTGCTGGCAGAAATTTACTGCAGGTTGAACTCATGGCTATTTGGAAATTTAATTTTTGTGAAAGAGATTTCAGTTAGAGGCAGATTAATGATTTAAATGAAACTTGCATCTGTTTTAGCAGGAGCATGTGAGTGTCTCAAGGCTTTTAAAAAAGGCAGTTTTGACAGCATCAGAGGCTGCCATTTTGTGGTTTTATCCTTGGTTGTTTTGGGATAGGTTTTAGTAACTGCTTCATGGTCCCACAGAGTCAGTTCCAACAACCACAAAAATACTGGAGCAATTTGTGCGTGGCTGGCAAAACGTCTCACCAGGTCTAAACACGCCTCAAACCTGCTTCAGAAATACAGCAGCTTTGTACTAAAAGATGCTCATCACCAGATAGTGCCTGTGGATCTCAAAAGCCAGATTTTGTTGCAGATGTTCTGGTTGCTGAATCGTCCGGAAGCTGGCCTGACAGTTTGGATGGGCTTTTCTATACCTGCGCAGATAAATTCTTGTCTGGCTTGTAATTTTTTTGTTATTTTATCTTTCCTTAACCTTGACTGGACTTCTGCTGGTAGGAGAATGTGTCTTGTAAGCTTCTTTCCCGTTAGATGGAGGAAGCATTTCTTGGTAACTGTATTGTCCACTGATATGAGCAGAAAACTGGCAGCTTGTTCCTATAAATGGCAGAGCTCCCACTAGAGAAATCTAATTTCCTCCATCAACAAAATCCACTTGTGAAGATGTATCATCAATCAGCCCAGCTGCCAACCTTGCCCTTCTTTTGCATGTTGCAGTGAGTACTGGGCATGGGGTCCGCTGACATCCCACATGCATCCCATGCGCTTTCTGGTGCCTCCCTGTTTGTCCATGTAAAAAGGGATGATCTGATGGCCCTTCTGAATGAAGACAACGCTGTTCCTTGGGGAACAGCAGCTCCCTCAGTCTCTGTGCAAAGCTGCCTTTGTTTCCAGCAGATTTTTAAAGTTTGGTTGCTGTACATAGGAACTGCCACAAAAAGGGCATCCTATTCAAGCCTGGATGCACTGATAAGCATTGCTTATTAAAGATATCTGTCACAAACTTACAGATTATTCTCACTAATAACTAACACAGGGAAGCCTGGAAGTAATTGATTGCTTAGGTATGATGTAGGAGACTCTAGAAACCACTTCTGCAATTTGAGTTCTGATGAAGCCGTCTTTTCCACGTGAAATGAAATTAAATCCTTAGTTCATGTTGCTGGGCTGCACATTTTTACTAGTCCAGGATTTTGGTAAAAATAGGTTATTGATTTATGGATATGCCTGCCAGGTTCAATACGGCCCTAATGCTGGTCTGTGTCTTCTAGCTAGCATCGCATTCATGCAGACTAGGAAACAAAAGCTGTGGAGCCACCAGCAGCTGAACTGAGAAGCAGGGCTGGGAACCCAGATGCAAAGCCACAAGAAAGCAACTGCACAGCTTCCAGTTTCAGAGCCAGCCCCTCCAGTGATAACCTGGGGGTCTTCCTGCACTGCTCCTGTGTGTAGTATAGACAAGCACACTGGGAATAATGTGGTGAAGAGCTAGTGAAGTCGAGTGGAACCACCAGTCTGGGAATATTCTGTGAGGCTCAATCCTGATTCCTGGGAAAAAAACCCCACAGTAGATATTCTGTCAAGGAAGCTTGGTAACAGTGTGCACAAGTGGCTGGTGTATCAGGAGGCCATTCAAGAAGAGTTTGGAATAAATAGTTTTTCTGAGAAGTTTATATAGGTGGACAAAGAGAAAGCTTGAATCTCATAAAAATTACCAGAGGAGAAAGCATCGGGCATAGAACAGGATGATAAAGATTGCCAGATTTGGGATGGTTCATGTATTACTGTGTCTAGGGTTTTAAACTGGGTAAGTATGAGTGGAGGAAAGATTCCTGTCAGAGAAGCAGCTGTTGATTGTGCTTGTTTGCTTGCTTCAAAATCTGGAAAAATGCTGAATGAACGTTCAACTGATTGCTCAATAAAAACAAAATTCTAGACAACTGCCAAATTTGGCTGCGTGCCTTAAATGAATATCCAGATATAGGATACACAGCACTA
Organism: Struthidea cinerea; assembly: GCA_013397865.1. Taxonomy (NCBI): domain Eukaryota; kingdom Metazoa; phylum Chordata; class Aves; order Passeriformes; family Corcoracidae; genus Struthidea; species Struthidea cinerea. Next base: position 1,564,631 of record VZTI01001557.1, on the reverse strand, counting down.
AGCATGTTCATTTTCGGATAACAGATTTGTGTGAAACATCCTCTGCAATGGCTTTAATCATAAGAAAACATAGAAACTAATTACATTTTGAGAACATTTTGATAACTGTGTGTTGAAAACAGTGAATGAAAAGATGCTTCTGTGTACTGCAAGGGATTGCAAAGTTCTCATTAGAATATATAATTACAAGATCATAATTAAGCTAGTATGCTACTAAAATAGCATTACAATTAGAATTTTTTTTGCTTTAAATAATTTGGTCAAAACAATCATAAGTAGCTTTTAAACTTTATTACATAATAAATGGATGCAATATTTATAGGATTCACAGAAGATTGGTTAAAAGCTACTTTTCCTCATATGACAAATAATGATAATTTTTTGGTTGTTTGGGATTTGCAAAGCAAGTGGGGGAAAATTAACAAATTGCATATGGAGAATACATGAGAGATATAAAAATATGGCAATAGAATTTAAAAGGTCAGGTTCCTCTTGTCAACAGAGGCTTTCTAAAGGCTGCTCAAGATGGGGAACTCAGTGCTGTAGCTACCGTCAGCTTGCATGGTATTAGGTTGATGCAAAAATAAGGAACTGGCTTTTCTAACACACAGCATGCTAACAGTGATATAGGGAAACCTTCATACCATTGCTGTAGTCAGTGGTTTCAGACACAGCCACAGGAATTTCGATTTATATGCCCTGACTTTAAATAAGGGACCTTCAGGAAGTGTCAAAGTGGCTAGAGATGGGATTAAATGAATGGACACAGGTTAGGTGTTGGAACTGTGCAAGTAAAGATGGGAACAGAATTAATGCAAGGAGATTGGTTATTGAGAAGTTGTAGTCGTAGAGGGAAAGGAGATGATCAAAAGGTGGAAGTACATTCAAAAGGAAAAAGGGAAGCAGAGAACCCAGTAGAAGACTGCAATGCAGGCTTGCAGAAAAAAAGCAGGATTTAAAATAGCATGTTAATTACCCTTCTGAAAAAAAAAAGAAGAAACAAGGATATGGAAGAAATGTAGTCCATAGGATGTTGGAACAAAGCACCAATAGTCAGTTAGAAATGCTGAGAAAGACAGATTCTGCAGAGAAAACTGCCTTTGGTTTTGCTTTTCTTTACATAAGAAAGAACTGCAAGCATGAAGGGCACAGCATATGTTATATTAGTGTTCATCAAATGAAACACAGTGAGGGAAGGAGATGTAAAAAAGTGATTCTGAGTCTCTTCGCTAGGATTTAAGAAAGTAATCTACTTGAAGATTTGTTTAAAAACTCTAATGCCAAGAGAAGCAACAGGAAATACATTTGCATTAATTGTCATTGCTCTTTAGCAAGTTCCCATGTATCAAACCTAAATATGTCAATGCAGTAATGCTTAAAAAGCACCAATAGATCTAACAATCTACATCTAACAATTTCAAATCTCACCCTTTTTGGAAAGGCAGTGGTAGAAACTAATTACACTTTCCCCAATGCAACAGCGGTACTTTTTGAGCAAGTTCTCCTAGGCAGTGATGAGAGCGAAAGTGCCCTGTTTGCAGGGTATGGGTGCACTCTTCTGTGGAGTCTCTGAAAATAGTTTTCTCTAGGTTGTTTCTTTGCCCTGTCAAGGGAGGGGTGGGGCCTTGTGTCTCTGGCCACAGTTGCTCCCACACTGAAATTTCCCCTTCCTCTCAGTGGTACCCAGGGCCTGGTCCTGCTAACACCCAGCAGTGGTCAGGTCACATGTCAAGTGATTTCTGCCTTGGAGCCTTCTGCCCTGGCTGTTGGAAGGATATTCCATAGGCCAGCAGATCGGACCTTAATGCTAAGTATTTTCTTATACTGAAATCACATTTTGCTTTATCCTAGGTTGCGCTTAACATTAACAGTTCTCCTATGCTGTACATTGAATGCAATAGATCATAGAATAATAGAATTGTCAAGGTTGGAAAAAGCCTCTAAAATCGAGTCCAACTGTTAACCCATGTCTGCCATGTTCACTGCTAAACCATGTCCCCAACTGCCACACCTGCATGTCTTCTGAACACTTCCAGGGATGGCAGTTCCACCACTTCTCTGGGCAGCCTGCCTCCCTGAATAGCACCATACACTGATGTTTCCACCAGAAATCTTTGTTTATCATGTTGAGCTTCGCAAGTTTAGGATTACCAGCTCTTCCCATAAGGTAACTTCACTTGGTAACTGGTTTCTGACTTCATTCCATTATTCTGTAGAATTTATATGGAGGAAAACACAGTACTTGAAGTATAAACTGGTTGATACCAGATGGAGCGAGACCAGTGCATGTCTCGCATGATGGGTCAGTCTGAGTATGCAAGCCAAATGCCCCACAATGTTTTAATTTGTGCTTTGGCAATACAGATGAGATTTCCACAAACAATTTTATATCCAATACCAACTCCATGATATTGTGGAGTATTTTCTCTCTTGCATTATTTGCCTGCGTTTTTCTGAGGTCAGGGGTAGTTTATTTTTACTGGTCATATACCTAGTTTTTCTGGAGCTATGCTTTCTTTCTGCTGAATTTTTTTACACAATTTGGATATAATTTCTAAGATTAATTAATGTATTGTTTGATTTTGCTTCTGAAATACAAATGAAAATTATTGAGACCAAATCTAAAACCAACAGTTAAAATACTCAACTAGACGCTTTTCTCCCACTTTCTATGTTGCTATTTATCATTGTCTTTTGTGTACAGTATCTTTCCCAATCTGCTGTTTGATTATGTAGTATAAGATTTACCGTTCTTTTTTAAATGAGAGTATATCCTTCTGGGGGCTGGGAAGCACAGCAATGCAATAAATCCGTATGGATTTATTCTACAGCATGTGACTGATGATTCAAATGAGCTCTCATACTAAGTTTAAAAAGAGGAGAGAGAGAGAGACAGAGAAGTGTGGTGTGACAAGACTGAAGGAAAGAAAAGAAAAACCTTTTGGTATTCAACCATGTTTTGCTCACTCCTTTGCTCTTTTGTGTTTGTCAAGGACATAAACAGTCATGTATGCCCTGAGGCCAGAGCTTAAAGAACATGAGTCCTGTGCTGGTTTGTTATAGGACTGGCACAAGACATTCCCCACCATTGTGATTGCAATCACATTAAAAAAAAAAAAAGAGAGCGAGAAGAAAAAAAAAGAAAAAAAAAAGACTTTGTTGATATTTGAAGGGGAACTAAAGCGTAAGTCTCATTTATTTACTCGATTTCCTGAAAATGCACCTCTGTTAATGGAAATGTTTCAAAAGCTTTGTGAACCTCTTTGGTGTCAGTCAACAATGAAGCTTCTAAAGCATGGGAGTACAAAAATATGTAATGTACATAATGTCAAATCTATGATATTGTTGGTTTTGAAATATATTAGTAGGAGTTTTAATACAAACAACTGTGTGTTATTTTTTATGTAAATTGTTGTGTTTTATATTTAGTTAGAATATGAAAATCAGTAAGGTATCCTGATGGTCTTTCATTGATTCTTTCCAAAGCTTCTGTTAAGTTTACAGCCTCAACTGTTAAAAAAAAATGCATCCTGGCAAAATTTAAATCATATTGCACAATTTCAGTATTGTCAGGTCATTTGTTTAAATCTACCACAGATGTACCTATATTTTGGATTAAAAAAATACTGTCTTGAAAGCGAAACAATTGCTTAGATAGGAACTTCTGAAATGCTGAGATTTTAAGACCTTAATGGTCATAATAATTTGAAAAGTATGAAAATGGAAATACACAGGTGAAATGCCATCCTGAAACAGCAAACTCCAAAGAGACAACTTGTTTTTCTAATATCAGGCAAGCATTTGAATAGACTCAGTGGAAATAAGGGGCTTTTGCAATAAAATACTGTCTTTTTCAGAGTTAATATATGAGAAATAATATTCTGAAGTTTTCTGGCCCTTGCATAGCATTAAATGCTATTCCAAGGTGAAAAGAAAGTTGCATCTGAGGGCAAATACTTTCATTATCACTACAGTCAGTCTGCTTCCAAATTTCACTAACTGTTGAAGCCATCTCATCTCCACTGAATCTGAAAGTGTTTTAGGTTTTAATTGCCCTGGAGAAAAGTGAGATAAGTTTTGGGAAAAAAGATGATGCTGTGTCAGGGCAGGCCACCTTGTATCTCCAATAGAAGAACATTTATTTGTTTTTCTGTTTAGCTACCTCACATATGAGCTGGTTCAGGTATCTGCCGAAGCGGAAAGCTGTAATACTCTTTTTGCAAAGAAGGATGAGCAAAAGCATCACAAATTCTACTCACAACCAAAAGTCATACAAATACTTACAAATACAGAAAAAAAAAGTGGTTTTCAGGTTATTGTTCAGTTTTATGCTATTGTATTACTTCTGCCAGTTCTGGCACAAAATTAATTTTGCAACTCACTAATAAAATGAAAGGAAGGTCCTCCTCATCTATCATGTCTGCTATAATTTTTTTATTATTATTATTATTATTTTATTGTGAGTCTCCCATGGTCTGGGATTTGAAATGCTTCATTGCTGCTCTTAGACTTATAAAAATAGGCTGCAAAACATGAGACCCAGACCTGAGACAGCTACAAGGCAAGTGAAACTTATCCATTAATTCAGGTTTTTGTAACTGCCGGATCTTTTGGATTATTGAAGTGGTACTATGGAAAAAATAGTGTATTTTTTCAGGTAAAAAAAAAAAGTTCCAGTCAAGATTATGGCTTTTACTGCTGTCTGGTCAAGACAGTAAGAATAATTATTTTTCTGCCTGTTTGTGATTGCCTGGATATTGGGTCTAAGCATATCTTTATTTTTTTGTCATAGCAGGTGGAGCTGAAATGGGCAATACCTTGGCTCTCCCCATCCCACTCCCTATCCAGAACAACAGAGGCAGAAGCAGGTGTCTCTCTTTACTGCTGGTAAAAATCCAAAGCAAGCTGCCATTAACCTCTCAGAGAATAGTCTGCATTAATATAGCTTTTCCCAAATGCCTGCAAAATTACCTTACTGTTGTGTACACAAACCAGACACTGAAAGAGCTTATCCTGTCACTGCTACATCAAATTAACCATTGCTGAAGTCAGATCAAAAAGGTGCTTTTACACAAGTTGTTGCACATCCATCCTGTGTGCTGGTATAGGGACCCAGGAATAATACCGTGCAACTACTTAGCTGGAAAATGACCCTGAGATACAACTTTGGACCACAGCAAGAAAGAAAACATTTTTAATTCTTCAAAGTGTGACATTGAATTGTCCAGTATTAGATCTACACACTGAGGGGCTTATCATGGTGTTAAGATAGCTAGACATGAGCGCAAGAATTGGGTAAAGAGGATGCAATGTATGAGAAGGTCAATAGGCACATAGATACAGCTGTACTACATACTGCTGTGTGGTGCAGAGAGCTGTGAACTAGTACTGATGGGACTAATTCACTGTGCTCTGAGTTAACACGAATATGTCACCCTCAGGACTGCTGTCAATAGATCTGCCTTCGGAAACCCCACAGAGCCTCGGCAGCCTGGACCCGGCCACAGGCTCTGCGGTGCTGTGAGCAACGAGCCTCATTTAGCGATGGGTACGTGTTCAAAACTGGGATATGTGCAATGATACGTCACAACCTCCCCTTTCATGCAACCCCCCATACTGGCTGAGCAAATCATTCTTAGTTCAAATTACCTTTTCCTCACTTTGGACAAGGAAGAATGAAAGTGAGTTTTAAGGAGAAAAGTGATCATCAGCATGGGGTATGATAGGTTTGCCTATATTTCTTTTGCGCAGAGAATGTGAAATTTATGGGTGGGTTTTGTCATACAATCCCTTGCTTCTGCAGCAGTGCTCAGAAGATGTTTTTCCCATGCTACAGGCCAGTTCTGTTCAGCCTTTATTCCTTACTGATGCTATTATTCTGCTTGCAGCAATGGGGAAAACCTTCCTTCAAACTAGCAGCAGACAGTGGTTGAATGCAACAGTATATATCTGGTTATATGACAAGAGATGGGAAGGTTTTGCCTGCACAGGTGGGTGGCTTCCTTTCTTTGGGAAGAACTTTTCTCTGTGCTTATATCTGAACATCACAGTATTTATGAAGTTTTAGCCTATTGAAAAGGATTTAAAACACTGCTCTTCCTGCTGGGACCCTGTCCTTTTATTCATATATATTTTTGAAAGATAAAGTACGGATAATTAATAATCAGCTTTCCAGTTGCTTTCCTGTGGAAAACAATTCTATTACAAAATTTTACTATATGCAGAAGTTGACTGTCTCAGAGATTCAGCTAGCACAGTGGATTCTTTTTTTAGATAAAAGTCATTACTTCTTAGTTACGGCTGTGTACTGCAAGCAGGGAATAACATTATACTTCACAAAACCCTATTTTCCCCTATCAGGTTCATGTGCAGCAGGATTTATTCCTTCAATGATAGTGATAGTCTTCAAAGAATAAGATCAAAATAATGTAAAATCAGGATGTGACAAAGTTATATGCAACATTTTAATTTTTCACCACAGTCAGACAGCTATTTCACTCACATTGGATGCCTGCAAAAATGTTGAATTTAAATACAAGGCAAGTGCTCCAGTGAACTATAAGATCGTTGAATGAGTTTCAAGATGTTACTGATAAGACTGGGAATTTAAATACATAGGGGTGTTCCTTATCATCTTTGCTGAGACAGACAATGCACCTTTGACAGCTTTAAGTATTTGGTGGCTGCAAAGCTGTTTCTTTGTTCACACAGATATTGTGAAGAGGAAAACATGCCCAGTATCCAAACAAGAAAGCAAACAGACCCAGTTTGTTGTCAGTCATCCAGGATCACATTCCAGCACGGTACTCGGAGCACCATTGTGCTGCCCCTTGTCCTGCTGGCACATGTCAGGACAAGGCGTCTGCAATCAAGGCAGCAGATGGTTCTTTGGGTTGCCTAGAGTCAGGGTTGGCATGACACATCATTTATGATGCTGCAAAGAGAGAACAAAGTATTGGCATGAACCTAATAACAGATCTCTGGATATTGAAGCCATCCTATATTCCATTAATCCCTTCCCACAGAACAGTAGCCCCCAAGTTTCTGAAGGGTTTTTCTATTATTGTGCTTGCTAATTTCATATCTGGTGATACATATGCATTCAGTCCATAACCCATCCATTTAAACCCAATTAAAGACAACTGTTTGGGGAATATTTCAAGTTTTGACTACACTGGCGAACAGCACAGCATGAGCTGCCTTGAAAACATCTGTGACTGCTGGGCCAACGATTGAATTGCCAACACTCAATTCTTGGCCAGTTCATTTCATTCTGTTTTGCCAAGCTCTAGAGTAAAAGCAACACAATTCTGAGCAGTGATGGCACAATGGTTAAAGCTCCCAAAAGTTACAGCATTGCAAAAATCTCATGACCCCACTGCTGCTTGTATCCCATTTTCACTGCGGTATTTGTGAAAGAAAGGAGTGAAATAGAGAAGAATACAGGCCTTCAGTGTGCCTTCCCTGCCACGTCAGCTTGAGTTGTTCTGGGAAATGTTTCCAAGTGTTAGACTGTTTCATATTTTAATGCTCATCATACATTGGCTGAGAGCATTCCACAGAGCAATGAGCAATGATATCAAGGGTTAGAGAACACGCATGCTCTTAGCTGAATTGCTTAATCCAGCCAAATGCAGATACAGGGTAAGGATATCAGTCACTGCACTTACATTAATGATGTGATGCTTCTGCAGTGGATCAGGCCTCTATGCCTTAAATAATCTGCAATTAGTATTAAATGACTTTTAGCATGCATTATCAGTTAAGTTCTGAGGGGGAGGCCAGTTATCAGAACCTCACTCAGATACAGCACAAAAATGTCTTCTGAGGAAGAAAGGGAGAGAGGAACAAAGGAAGGAAGGAGAGGGAGGGAATGGGAGAAGGTTTTCAGCTACTTTCTCTTCAGAGCTGATGCCCTCTCTAGTCCTACTGTGTAAAGTCCTCTTCACTTTGGAGTGAGGTGACCAAGAACACAAGGTTTACAAAATGAAGGAGAGCAGACACCCGAATATATATAGCCTGCAATCATTAGCAGAGATTTCATTCTTCTGTAAGGTGTTCCCTCTCTCCTGCCTCTGTTACCAGTTCAATTCATTTTTTGATGGAACTAGATGAATTTAAAAGCCCCTTCCAACCCAAACCACTTGATTATGATGATCGTGAAAGGCAACGGGGTTGGAACTAGACAATCTTTAAGGTTCTTCCAACCTAAGCCATTCTGTGATTCTATGGTTCTATATTTGATAGGATATAATTTTCTAGTAATATAGTTTGTTTTTAATACAAGATAAAGGTCTTATGAAGGTTTTGTACTATTACTTGGAGGAGGGTATGTTAAACTCATATAAAACATACAGAAATTAATATATCCACTAAATTTCTCACTTTTACAGATTATTTTAGTTGTTGCATTTGTTTTCTTATGGATCATGATCACAGTGTATTTTTAATTACTTCTGCTATGGAGGGTAGTGTCCATTAACAGGAAAAGTTATTTGATGAATTCAAAAAGTACATAAATTTTCAGCAACTAAAATATATTTTAAAATCCTCCAGCATCACAGTACTGGCAACAAATTTTACTCATGTTGGATAAGTTTAATCCAAGTTCTTTAAAGATAACTTTGATGCATTGAGTACAGATGAAAAGACAGAGCTATGTATTAAATGATGTCTATCATCCGTCTGTTCTAATATATGTTCTCCTGTATTTCTCTAAGTAAAACTTTGGGCCTAATTTTTTGACACGTACTCTTGGTAGAAGGTAAGCGGTAGCAGGAGGAGGCAGTGTAGAAATTGCTGGTTGATATACAGCACCTTTGAGACACCATCCAAGTAGCAAGTTTGACATTTGAACTCAGACAGACACAGTAATTAATTCTGGGATGTGGCAGCAACTGTTCTAGTTTTTAATTTTCATTTCAATTGCTTTCTTGTTTTTTACTTTGGGTTTTTTTTCTATTTTTTCTTTTTTTTTCCTTTTGAACAGAAGATTCTGCTTTGTTATTTGAAGAGCAGCAACTGGAAACATGACTCTACCCATTTTCTTATCTTATCTTGGCTCTGACTGCATTTAAATTATCGACAATGTTCAAATAGCCTGTGGTAATGCAGCACCAGCCTCTTGCAATGGGAGAGGGATGAATGTGGAATCAGCTTGTTGGAGGAGGAGAATCAGCACATCTGTTCTCTGCTTGACATAGCGTTCAGTATAACAATAGGAAATATTTAAACTGCAATAATTTGCTATGATATGTCTAAACATTACTGGAAAATGGCTCATTAGTTCTGCACCTCTCAGACCGTGAGACACGGGCCTCTGGTGAGGAGCTCTGCACTGGCAATTCCGAATTCTCCACTTTGACTTGGATGGCATGCACCACAGTGAAACTTGAATCCCTGATCTAGTGAGATCTTGTGGGAAGTGAGCTATGACTTAAAGAGTTGGAAGACTCTCAATTTACTTACTTGAGACAATTTATTAATTTTTATCATTTGCTACATAACATATTAGACATAATATTTTTAAGGACATGAGTGCATTTTTTCTCCTGTATCATGTCCATCCATGCAGGAACAAGTTGCAGTGACAGGAAATATGGTGTTACAATCACTTTTTTCCCCTCTAATTGCCTAATTAGCAAATAGAAACTATTTGCTAATATTAACCACTAAACAGTGAAATTAATAGAATACAGTCTGTTTGTAACCTGATACAAAATTGTTTTGGAAAATTGTCTATCCAGGCCCAATAATAACTGCTGACAGTCCACTTTGTAGTAAAAAATGGCATTGTATTATTATAGAAGCATAGATTTTTTTGGGTTGGAAGGGACCTTAAAGATCATCAAGTTCCAAGCCCCCTACTGTGGGCAGGGACACCTTCCACTACACCAGGTTGCCCCATCCAACCTGGCCTTGAACACTTCCAGGGATGGGGGATCTACAGCTTCTCTGGGCAACCTTTGTCAGTGCCTCACCACCTCACAGCAAAGAATTTCGTCCTAATATCTAATCTAAACCTACTCTCTTTCAGTTTAAAGTAATTCCCCCTTGTGTTATCATTACATGTCCTTGTGAAAAGTCCCTTTCTAGCTCTCTGGTAAACCCTGTTTAACTACTGGAAGGCTTCTATGAGATCTCCTAGAGCCTTTTCTTCTCCAGGCTGATTATCATGTTGAAGATATTACCCCAAATAAAGTATTTGTTGCAACCAAATCCAGCGCTGAAATTTTCTTTGTGCTGTCAGCAGGCCTGCAGCCCAGTTTCTCTGTTTGCTGAGCAAGCCTAGACAGGTCAAAGCGGATGCAACTAACCAACATCGTTAGCCACTCAGAGCATGTTAGGATTTGTACTCCACTCTTCTGTTGAGAGCTAGCTCCCACCTAGATCTTGCACAATGTTGTCAGGGCTTGTATGACCAAAGCATTTTATGTCTGGATGGGAATATCATCACTGAAAGGTGTAATTTAGCCAGAGCATGACCTGCCCACACTGAATCCTGAAGACTACATAAAAGCTTAGCTGTGCGTATGTATCCTTTCCAAAACCTCTGCGTAAGGCATTGCCATGCTCTGCAGCAATAGCTCCCATGAGGACTTCTCATCTGCAGGGGCATGTATTAGCTTAATTAATATATTATTAGCACTGCATCTTTGTATTGGTCCAGACAATGTGGTGGGCTAAACTGTTAGCCTGACCATTCAAACAGTCATTGCTGAAGAGGAACTTCTGAGGGAAACGTGAGGAAGTCTCTTGGCAGATTGGCAGCAGTGGGAGCAAGCGCAGAGGGCAGGCAGAGGGCAGATGAATCCAAAAAGGACATCATCCACATCCATAGCCAGTAAGAGTTTAAAAACCCCAGCTGATCAGGTCTAACTCAGTTAAATGTAAATGTAGTTTTACACAGTAAATAATTAATTCCATATGCTTCCTACTTCATGTTCTTTTCTTTGCCTTAGCTAGATCACATCTCACTTTAAAAAGCAAACAGAGTAAAGCTAAATGTCAGAAGAGTTTATTTCCAGATGAGTGATACAATTATTAACAAGCAAGTAATCAAGCCATCAGATAATATACAATTCAGAGCATACCTTTGACATTTTGACTAAGAGTATAAAAAGTGCAATTAAATCAATGCACTTCCCTAATAGAGTTCTTGCTTCAAAACTCTGGATGGCTAAGGTTAACTCATAATGATTTAATTAATAATTTTTTAAAATACACTTGATCACTGCTATCTGTTTCTGCAGAAAATCATTAATGCTCTTTAGTGAAATTGGCTGTCTGTCACAAAGATTGTCCTACCTTATTAATAAAACTTTTAATGGAAATTTGCTTGTATTATAGAGTTCACAGGCAAAATTATATAAAGATATAATAAAAAAGAGATAATCTATAGAGCCATTTTAAACAAGACTAGATGTTAAATAGCCTCAAGTATATTTTATTCTCAAGATAAACATAGGAATTTTTGTTTCAGGTCCATAAACACAATTTATATCTCTCCTTTATGTAGAGATGTCACAAAATATAAATCACTGAGAAAATGTGTGAGAAAAATAAATGTGTTTGGTAACATGTCTTGCCTTCACCAATTGTAACGATTAAGCTAAATTGCAAAACTCCTGCAACATTCATGAAATTCAGATTTCACAATTAGACATTGTCTTAAAATGTCAGAATGATAATACAGTCCAGGGGATTTAAATACCCATTTCAGTTTCTCCTCTCCTTATCCCCACTTCTAGTTTTCTATCATCTGACAGTTTAACAAGTTGGAACCCTACAAAAATACATCAGCAAAATGTGTCATTCATGTACAATTACTCTTATGCAGTATTGCTATAAGCTGTGGGTCCAGTTAGTCAGGTGCAATCCACTGAAATCATATATCAAGCTCACTAATCCAGCATTTTAGAGTAAAATTGTTCAGTAAGACAGCTGGTTTTGAAATAATGAGCTGGTGTCTTCTTTCTCAACTAGAGTTGCACCAACTTAGTGGAAATGGTTTAATCTTACTCTCTTGAGTAGTTGGGTACATTCAGTCTTTCTGATGTTTCTCAAGTGAAGTTTCTCAAGGAAATTTTATTGTAAGTCTGAGTGGACTGATGGGAATGGAAAACAATAGTAGAAAAAAAAATGGCTATGAGACATGGTAAGTTGAGAAAGTGAAGATTTTTCGCTGTTTTTCAAATGTTTTAAAAACACAGCATTTCAAAATAGGTAAGCCTAGAAACTACAGTTAAACAAAACCAAAACATGATTAAACCAGAAGCAGAGTCAAGTCTTTGCCTTCAATACTCTTTAGAACAGTTTGATAGCGTTACAATGACTGAAACTTGATTTTCCCATAGGAAGAATATGTTGTCAGTAGATGGGTAAGTACCACTGCTCTTTGTACCCAACTATCTTTTTCTGCTGGCAGCTCCTGTGTGCACTATCTTAATCCACTCCTCTGCCTGTTCAGAGTTTTATCTGAAAAAAGAATCATAAAGTCAGACTCAGGAATCCTATGGGACCAGGATAGGATTATTTGTTGAAAAATATTCTGGGTCTGCAGTATGTCACTTCTGAAGTGACAACAATAGAATTAATAATTGAGGCTGGTGACCAGGAAGCTTTGAGTAAACATTTGAAATGGACTTGGGCCGAGGTTCGTGTCAGTGATCAATGCACTCTTCATCACACTCGGGTAAAGCTGCCATTGCTGATGCTGTGCTCAGATGCTACAGTAATTAATGTGCCACAGATAAGTTGCTTGATACAATAAACAAGGAGGTGAAGACACATTTTGATGAGTGTAGTTGACGTTTGCTTGTTAAAGGGAAAGGGGAACATCCTTACTGAAAAAGGAAACATGGCATATTCTTTTGAACCTCCCTCTAATAAAACTTTAGTGAAAGACGTTGGTTTTTTACCCCCATGTTTTGCCTTGTTCTCGATTAACATTTATTACACTAAGGATGTAGATAATACAGTATGAGCCTCTCATCAGAAAAGGAAATTATTTTAGCTGAAGCATCACCTCAGTGCTGATGCTGTGTTTGACCTATGTGTAGATTCAGCAATTTTGGGGAAGGACTCCATTACATTAAAAGGACACACAAGCTCTGACACCACTAACGGCAGCCTGAAGGAGGATTCTGAGGACCCTAAAGCGGGTGTGTGATGTTGGCATTAGGTAGCACTGGTGTGGAGGCCAGTAGGCCAAGGTAAAGGATAGAAATCTATTTGTTCTGCAGTGCTGACACAGCGCTATAGATGATACAACAGTCCAGAATGCAGCTTGTAATTTGATGGCCTCCATGACCGTTTTGAATGGTCTCAGGAACCACTGCTATATCTTTGTAGTCCAAACATAGGTAGCCTAAAGCTATTTCAGCTCTCTCATGTGTGCTCAGTTGTCATGTTCTTTATTATGCCTCTGGGTACACAATACAGATTGTCTCCTGTTTTTCTGAGTGGAAAAAAGGACCTAAATTTAAAGCAAACTGGCTATATTTCAGTTATGGGCAGATTTCTTTTCAGCTGACACAAATCCCTCTTCTTGACATGCCATCAGAGTCACAGATGACTGACCTTCAGGCTACAGTGCAAGAGATGTCTATTGTATTGAGCAGATGATTAACTAGTTATGGATTTTTTCCTTGGTTTTGTTTTTGCCAACAGCATATCTAATTTGAGTTTTAATCTTTTTATGCAATGCCCAGCTGCCTTAGCAGTCCATTTGAAGAACTAACATATGAAACATATATGTTTTATATCTGTTGTTTGTTATTAATCATCAGTGATTATGATGTGTAATTATCTGTCTCATTTAATTCAGTATCAGTAATGGATGTATATTAAAGTTACTTCAGCCATCTGCATATTTTCCCTGCCAACTGCTATTCAGAGACCAGCTTTTGAAGGCATTTTGAGCAGAGTAAAATGGCAATCTGCTAATCTTGACCATGCACATATTTTAAGATATGTTGATTTGATTATGTAATGAAATTGTAAATAGGGGACCTGATATATGCAGTTGAAGACTGTGTTATCAATTTGTTGATTAATAATTACTGAAGAAATTTCTTACCATTTTCCCTTTCTAAATCTTGGAGATTTCCCATTTCTTGTTAAGATATTTTTGAAGCTTCTGAAAGTGTTTACTATTCAAGGCAGGATATTTTAGAAAGAGTATACTGTACCATGGTAAAAGATGGCAATTATTCCTGTTTATTAATCTAATCCCTGTAACGGTTTATTATTTTCAATTTAAAAAATGCTGTAAGTATTTATGGCTACGAGTGTATTTTCATACTATTTCCATTGCCCATTTAAGTAGTAGTAACCGGTCGGCATGTAAGGAGTTCACTTTGAAGTCTATGTTAGATATCATTATTCATCTTTAGACCCCACCTTCCTCCTGAGCCTCGAAAGAGCCCATGTGAGTAAGGATCGGGCTTCAGAGTATATAAAAAGGGTAATGGGAACAATCTGTAATATCCTCTACCATTTCCCTGCACTCTCTGAACATCGTAGGAATAAACTATGTCTCTTCTGCCAGATGATGCAAATTCAGTAAACTCTTTTTCTTCAAAACAATACTAATCTGGCCTTTTACAATTTCATCTTCTCACTGTGAATCCTTTTCAGTCTTGTCCTTAAAGTCTTTAACTGTTCAGGCAAGACCTACAAGTTTTATTCATGGAAAACTCTTTACAAGGGGATTTGGTCCAGCCTGTAATGGATCCCCAGCCTGCTTTATTAGTTTTGTTCTGTTTTTACATGAAACTAATTTATTTATCTGCTCACTTACTGAAATCTGAACTTCAATTTTGAAATTGAATTTTCACTACACTGAGTACAGTGGGCCTTTCTTCTGACTATACATTCTGGTTAAATGTGGACTTTACACAGAAATGTCTGGCTATTTCCACTTACTAGAAAGAGCCAGAATTAAATGTATAAATGAAGTTTACTTGTAACCCATTTACAAAAGTAATAAAAAATGTTTTTTTTTCAAATAACTGATTCATCCTTGTGGAAAGAAAAATGCAGAAAATTTTCTTAAAGAAAGAATGATTTTGAAAATTAAGAGTTAGCAAGATATTAAATAATTTGAAAATGTTTATGCAAAGTGATTCTGTATTCCTGAATTAACTACTAGGTTTTTTACATCAAAAACCACTCTTTTCTTTTGGCCAGGACTTTTTTTGGCAAAAGAATTGTTCATTAAAACATTTGACCCAACATTTTTTCCTGCAGAAGTGAAAATTAATATTTAAAAAATTCTTATAGGCAACTATCATAGATACTTTAATACCTAATTTCTGAAATATCATCCAATAATGGAAGAAGTTACTCTTCATTTTTTTTTACTGTGTTAATCAAATGTTAATAAAATCCACACATTGCAAGAGTCACAATATAATGCTAGACTTTTTAATTCAGGAAAGATAGAAAATTAGATAAAACTGTGATCTCAAAACACTTGTTTTTTGCTTTTTTTTTTACATTTAGGATGGGAATGTGAAATATTTTCCCTAATATTTGGAATTATTTCCTAGGTAAATCAACCTTATCAAGCAGCTAGAATGCTGCCAGGTCAAGATTCTGCCCCAGTCCCTCCCCATTCTCTGAGCAAACCTGAGTCTGGTACTTAATAATGGATTTATCCAAGATTCTTTCATTGCCATTTCACTAATAAGCTATATAAAGGGCGACAGAGAAAAATGAAGTCATCACCTGAAAAGTCTCTATTAAAAAGGCCACTTACTTCTTCTGAATGTTATAAACTACAGCTGCTGTGAGAGATTTTCTGTCTGTTTAATATAATCATGTGTCACTGTGGTTTGTCTTATTGTACCCATCTCTTTTATTAGAATCAGTGATTCAAACATAGGTTTCCATGGATGATCATGCACACTAATTTAAACTATTTATCCTTTCCGTGGAAGCATTATACTCTAATATATTCACTTTTTTTTTCTTTGTTTTTCGGCCTATAATTAAACGCTCTAATGTTGTAATTTTTATAAAGTGGGAAAACACCAATAAAAAGATTAAAAAAAATGTGCTTGAGGGTAAAGGTTTGGACTATTAATGGTACACAGTTATTTTTCTCTTTCCAGTGTGTTACAATTTAAATGTTTTCCTTTCATTGGCTTTGACTAATCTTTCTATAGTATAATATACATGGAGCTATTGCCGATGCAATCTAAAACAGCATGTGACAAGTAGCAAAGAGCCCATCTAATTTTAACCTTCCCTGCCTGCATACATGTTTTTTGTCCTTGTAGCAATAGAATCGCTCATCTGCCTGCAGCTGAGACCTAAACTAAACACTGCAGTCACATAAATATGTAAGAAAGCACATTCAGTTTTTAAAGCTAAACTGAAACAGCTTGGATGTGGGGGCAAAAATAGACTCAATAAAGCCTTCATGGAAGTCTTCAGCATGGCTAGACAGCAGGAATTCTCCTCCTTGTTTGGTGTGTTGTTCCTCATACTGAGAGCATTTAAAGGAAGATTTGATTTCTGATGATATTTCTGTTCCCAGTTCTGATGTTCATGTTTCTGTTGGTCTCTGCTCTTCAGCACAAATATTCTATCTGTTTTATGAGAATATCTAAAATCATAGTTACAATGCAATATGAAGAAAAGCAAGGGATCCCCTTTGGCAATGTTGCCATGTTTTCAGGACAATGCATTTAAAGAAAAATCAAGAAGGGGGAAAATAATGAATCTGAAGAGTGTAAAAAGGAAATGAAACAGTGAAGAAAGGACATCATTTTATGAGAAATATTTATACGGGGAACATTGTCTTCTAGCCTCCAATTGTTCTCTGGAAGTCAAATTATGCAAGAAAATCAAGACTAAGAACATGACAAAACTACATTTTTTAATATTAAAAAAAAGCATAGTCTGGGCATGAAAACTACTGATGTCTGAGAAATCAGAGGTCAGAGCCACAGAAGAACTTCTCATAATGCAACTTTTAATAATATTTGATGTAAGATAAAGACATGATTCTAGTAAACCTGCACACTGGACTGGGATTTACATGGAAAGACTACTAGCAGGCAGATCCAAACAGTTTTAGGTAATAAGAAGTCCACTTCAGTTCAGAAAAATACAACTGTAGGTGCCCCAAGAATTGTTCTGGTAAAAAAAGACATGCCCAGAGACTTCCGGAGAAATAAAAATATTGGTGGGGATTACCTACACCTTGATTTTGATTCTCCAAATTCTTCATTAGCCCCACTTTCAGCCTGTAGGTATTTATGTGGATCCAAAAAATGGGATTAAAAGAAACCAGCAGGCCATCTGGACTAGGAGCACAGGTACCAAGACTTAGGAAAAAAACACTGACAGTGCTTTGGAAGGACTCCCAGATAGGTCATGCATTAAGACAGGCAGAGGACAGACTCTTGTGAGTCTTGCTGAGTTTTAAGTGTGGAGCTCCACAGGGGGTTAGATGAAGATCTTTAGGACAGAAACCTAGGCACCCATGGATTCTAGCAGAAGAGTTAGTCTTTTGGGCAGAAAACACACTGAAACAAAGAGGGGGTTCAGATGGTACTGTTGAGTGAGTTTTCGTTTAAAGCATCTAAAACCCATTTGTTTCAGATCCAAACCCCCGTTCCTTTACTGCTCAGTGCTTCATGTAGTCATTTCAAGTCTTCTAAATGGCTTATTAATTTCTAGCAGTGCCTTGGAACCAAAAAAGCTGGTTCTTATAAATCAAAATCAGTATAAAATTGAAAGTGCACTGTTAGGTCAATCGCTTTACTTGTTTGCATACTTTAAACTACAGGGATACATTATGACTCTGATGGATCTGCTTATTTTAATATTGTGGGCTGCCTTGTACAAACAACTAACCAAAACCCAAACCACTTCTTCACTACCATTAGAACAGCCTAAAGCTTTTAAGACAGGAGTGGTTTTTTTGTATTCTTGAGGCCTCTAATGTTCCCCTCACCATGTTTGGTTTCATTGTACTGACAGCTCAGCATAATTTCTACAGATGGATGAAAAAGAAAGAAGCAAGCTGGTGTTTCAGAGAAACCATTAGTATGAAAGTTAACAAGTCTAATAACAGCTGAAAGTAGTTTTAGGTAATATTTTGCCTATTGGGTGTGGTACTACAGCAACTTAAACTGACCTCATATTTGGGTGTTACAGTCCTATTCTCCTCTCCCAAAGCCTTAAGTAACTTTCACCCCACACCTGCAGGGATGCCTCCTTCTGCTTCCATGGGAAGCTCATCCCAGGAAATAAATGATCATGGAATGACTCTTACTAAATGTAAAGCAAATAGTTTTCCGTTGGTCCTGTATACCACTTAATACCATTTATATCCAATGAGTGGTTTGCCAGGGCAGCAGAGGCTGGGAGGAAAGCCCTGGGCAGCCAAGGCTGACGGTCGTGTAAACTGGCATGAAAAAACCATGCTGTCTGCTTTAGCAGTTCTCAGATTTTACATTGTCATTTTGGACCTGCTGCAAAGGTGATCCATTTTATCATCTACAAGCTGGTGAGAACAAACTGGTTTTTGTAATGCCTGGTGGTGTTGAAGCAAGAGGAATTAGTTACTCATGTCCTAAAATTAAACAAATGTCAGCTTGATCACTAGGGAAAAGAAGTCAGCTGAATACTGTCAACCACATTGAAGTAAATGCAAAAAAAAAGGAGACTTCTTTCACTCATCTTCTTCGCAGTCAGAAATCTGGCATGGCATACACAACAGTCATGTATAAAATTTTCAAGGTCACTTGTGCCTTCTTTCTTATTTATCAGCTTAAAGGATGCATCCTGATTACCAAAGAAGATATGTCCAATTTCATTTTCTTATTGGAAATCATGTGTTCAGTTTCTTCTAAAGGACTTCACGTAACACCCATCAAAGAATATCTGCATTTGTCACAAAGAATTTCGTGATCCAGTGGAACAAACACATAGAATTTCTGGGGAGAACCAGAGCTTTTTCAGACACAAGGAATATTTAGATAATTTTCTCAGGTCACCCCATGCTGTTTATCGTTATTAACCACATCTGAACAGTCAAGTGAAAACCCAGTAATCTCCAAAAGTGTGGCATAGATGGAAAGAACCACCACAAGCACAAGAAGCGTCAGAGGTGAGTGTAAGCATATGAACACTTTACAGAGGGCCTTGTCCAGTAGGACAGACCAAAAGCAGTGATTGTTCTAGAAAAGGATGGCACCATATCAGCAAGTTTGTGTCTTCTCTTTGTATCTTCTACATTGCATTGGACTTACCCTTAGCAAGTTAGTACCAGAACTGAGAGAGATGACAAAGTGGTTTGGAAGCTTCAAGTCAGTGGAACTCTCCTGCAAAAGAGTAGGGAAAAGGGACCCTTAAGATTAATGAGTACAGCCAGCTAACACAGAGAAGCTGACGCTACTGGCAGTTTAAGGCTTCCTGGCAAAGGAAACCTTCCAATTGTCTTTGAGCAGGTTTTGAGTCCATAACTTGCCTAAACAATCTGTAGTATAGAAAAGACTGCTATTCACACTCAGCATTGGGTTCAGACTCTGGTTGCTACCTCCTCTATACCTTGACAGTGTTAGGGAATTGCCAGCACCAAAACTACAGCAGAATTTTAAATGCTCTATGCAGCACCGTAACACCAATAGCCAGGCATAAAGGGATTATTCTTATTTTCTTATTTTGTTTAATAATTGACTTGTGTAGTAAAGAGTGTAATTTTATTGAATTCTTTATAAATTTATTTCCTGATAAATAATTGATGAGTATCAAGATTATGTCTCTGGGGGCATTCAGTCAGCCTGCAAGTCAGACTGCAAGGTAAACTTGGCCCTTGGCTCTACTGCCATAGGGCACAGCACCATCCCAGCCCAGATGCTTGACACCATCCTCACTTTTTCAACTGGATGAGCTAATTGAGCACATCATTGTTCTGGCACTTTCTGGGATCAGCAGCTTTACTGTTCATACATGTTCTTGGTCCTGCACAGGCACAGCAGGATCAGCCTTCCCTGGAAATGTCTGGCTCTCTGAGCAATGTGAAACACCACTGAATCCAAGGTGAAAATCAGATGAGGGTTTTAGGAAGCAAGCATTGTCCCACTTCAGAGTAGCAGCAGAACCAAATACCCAACATGTGCTGGTGCAGGTTGAGGGTCCAGGCACCTGGGCTTCATGTGGCATCCTGGCATCTGCTTCTCATCTGCACCACCTCCTGCCCAGGTGACATGGACATGGTGCCTGTGTCCCATTGTCTTACTTCTACCTCATTCATCTTCAGGAAATCCAGATTCCTGTTGGAGCATATATACATGAATATTTGTCCTGATTTTCATAACATGAATGCAGATCCACCCTCTGCCCCTGAAAGCATATGTGCACTTTGGCATTATTTAGGATCATTATTTCTGGAAAATAATTGTAGCATTGAACCTTCATGTCCTTGGCTCCTCCAGGAGAATCCACAGCTTGGGCTGATGTTCCCCAGCTGTGTGCATAGTGAGTGATGAGATCGGGGATGCATCACTATGAGAGAGTACAGAAAGATGTGGGTGAACATAGCTTATAGTTTTGGTAGCCTCGGTAATCATAAATGCAATATGTATCTAATGCTCCAGAAATAATTGCTTCATAAATTTCTTAAGAGCACATAGGAAAAATCTTGTCCTTACTGGTGGGTCTCAGATACCCACTGCAGCTGACAAACACATACATTTTCTTTTTTCTTTTTTGATATTTTCATTTCAAAGATTCAGCCATGAATACATCTAATGATAATCCGTTTCTAGCTCTGTGTTTTATACGCCTTTGATCTTTACCAAAGCACATCCAGGGGTGAAAGACTGGACCTACCAATATTCATTTACTAAACAGTTTACATTTATGCCTCAAGACCTGCAATGGGAATCCAAATGGGGCATCTTTAGGCTGACTGGCAGTGACCCACCCTTGATATAGGCACAGGCAGTTCAGAAGACTGACTGCTACATCCATGTGTCTTTTAGCTCAGGCACAGACTTGACTTGCAGCTGCAAGCTTACGTTGTGAAAGTACCTGGATTTTGTAACATTTTGCAACCCACGTATCCTACGTACCTTTTAAAGAAATTACATCTGACACATTCATAAATTGCTGTGAGTCTTGGGAGTGGGGTGGTTAGGCTGAATTGCTTCCTTTACACCTCCAGGACTGTCAGGGTTAGGGTCAGTGCGACACAGCAGAGCCAAAAGCAGAATGCAAGTCTGGCCATGGTCACTTGGATGGGAGAGACAGTTTCTTTGTCATTCTCTTATCTCAAAGGTGGAGTAGTTCCAAACAGAAACACTGAGGCACCACACGTCACTTATGAAAAATTAATTCTCACAATTGCTGTCTTTACTTAAATGCTACCTGTGTAGCTTTCACAGTGACACATCCTCCTCCTGCTCAGTCTGAGAGATGCGAGGAGGTGATGGAAGGAGAATGCATAGTTAAAGGGTTTTACAGCTCATAGGGTAAAAAACCTTCATGCCATAAACACAGACAATAAGAGAGCTGAAAGATAATTATGTGCTATCTCATGATTAATGTGATTTGGTTTCTATGGATTTTTCCAAACCTCGTAAGAAAATGCTTTGCAATTTTTTTTGTAAGTTTCTTCATGATTTTTTCACGTTACATAGCAGTCAAAGCATTAAATGAGAGGATGCAATTTGTGTTTGACTTATGATGCTGTAACAAAGCATAAAAATGTGCATGATTCTACCAATCAGTGACTCAATAGCTTTTATGAGCACAACTCTTGTATCTGTACTATGGTGTATTAGAACATATTGATATATAAAAACACATTAGGTGTATTAGAATACAAGATGTATCAGAATAAAAGACTTACAGGAATAAAATTAAAAAGATGACTAATGAAGATAAAACAGTTAAGCAATTTGAATTTCTAATAGTCAATAAAATAGTTAAGATGGCCATTGTAGAGGCGTGTTACGTGTTGGATGACTTATCATGTTTTACTTACACAGTCTGATGGCATGTTACGTTATCTATACATCTGTACACAAGAGAAACAGGAAAGACTCTTAGAGACTTGGTTGTAAGAAATAAATATGAGAAATCTAGGAAGAAGAAAAATTTTAGATAGGTTTTTTTTTTTTAGAATTACTGTTATTGATGAATCTGGAAGACAAAGGAGGCATATTCTTGACTCACACACGTCAAAACTATTCAAAATAGCTATTGATAATAACTACATGATTTATAACCAAAAAGTTTGTATATAACAAGTTACTAGCTTGTTTTTGTCCAGAACTCCTGAATATGTTTAAGCAGGGCATCTAGCCAGCATGACTGGGAGCCAGCTTGGTTGAAAGCAGAGCACATCACTGAGGCTAAAGTGTACATAAGGTGGAAGTGGGGCCAGATTACATGGGAGGAGGGATTGCCCAGGCATGCAAAGAAAAGCCAAAGCTCAGCTGGATTTAAACCTGATGAGAAATCTAGAAAAAATTTCCATAGGTACGTTGTCAGCAAGACTGACTGCTGAATGGGGTGGTTGAAAAAGGACATGAAAACCACAAATAAGTACCTTCTTCACCTCAGTCTTTACTGAGCAGATATTTCCCCAGACTTTTCTAGGTCTTTGCTGACTGATTAAGTTTGAGGGAGAGACACACTACCAAACTAAAAGAGGATTGAGTTATGGACTACTTAAGCACTTTGGAAGTAAAGATATCCATAGGTCCAGACTGCATGCTGAAGGAACTGGTCAACCATATTGCAAAACCAGGCTCTATCAGCTTTGAAAGGCCATGATGATTAGGGGGGTTTCCCAGTGACCAGAAAAAGGCACTTTCAAAGGGAAAGGAAAGCTCTGTCTACAGAACAGCTACAGCTCACTTGGCCCCAAGTCAGTTACTGGGAAATTTTACGGAGCAAATTAACTTGGAAGCCTTTTCTGAATGTATGAAGGCCCAGAAGGGGGCTATGAATGGCCATCATGGATTTATGAACAACAAATCATGCCTGGTTAGCATGAGTATCTTCTGTGATGAAAGGGCTGGCCCTGTGAACAATGGGCGAGCAGCAGATGTCATTGACCTTGACTTTAGCAAGATTTTTGCCACATTCTCTGATAGCATCTTAATAGACAAAGTAGGAGGTTTCTTCCAGACGGGTAGGCTGTAACATGGGTGAAAAAATGAGCTCATGTAATCTGTAGTAAAATTGGTGTCTGGTTAATAATGGTGTTTCCCAGGGACTGATGCTGGGGTCAAAACTGTTTAACATTGACGCCTATTGATGACCTGGATGATAGGAACACACCTTCAACAAGCTAGCAGAGAACACCAACGCAGGAGGAACAGTCTGTGTGCTGGAGGACAGGGCTGCCTTGAAGACAAAGGTTGATAGGCTGGAGAAGACTTCATAAACAGAAACCTCATGAGGCTCACTAAAGATGAATGCAGTGTCTTGCACCCAGGATGTGAAAATAGCATGCAATCTTGCAACTGGGACACTGACTGGGTGGAAAGCAGGTTGGCAGAAGGGGATCTCACTGACAAGAGATTGAGCTGGAGTCAGAAGTTAACCCATGGGGTGAAGACCTGCTGTGTGGCACTGGCCAGAGCATGGAGAGCAACTGTGGGAGGGCATCCTTCCACTCCTTCTGAGGCTGCTTTGGGGGCACAGTGTGTTACTCTATTTTGCCGTTTTTACTTGCTTCAGCTTTCCTTGTAGTTCTTTCTAATCTGTGTTAGAAGCACTAGGCAAGCCTTGAACACTGTGATTCATTTGACATACCTACGGGTAGTTTTCTGTTGGAAGTTAAAAAAAGATTAAAAAACCACAGATTATGAAGGTACCTGCTATTGGTCAGGAAACAGTTCATAAAATCTGACAGCTGCCATTCCTCTGATTCAGGGGAAGCACGGGAAATCTCTGCCTTTCCAGCATTGGCATGAATGTGCTCTTTACCTCAGGAAGGCAGGCTTTCTAATGTGTTTATGTTCTAAACATAAATTTGTCGATTAAAAAAAAACAAACCAACAACACTGTGAAGAAATCTGGCCAAGGGATGTAGGTGTATGTTTTTGCAGAACTGGGAGCAGCCCTGTGATGCAGCCATCCTATTCCAGCACCCAGGGCAGCTCTCTGGGGATGGAGTGGTGGGGAGTCCCCAGGGGTCTGTCAGAGAAGGGTCTGGCAGTCAGGGCCCATCCCACTTCCCTGGCCTGGAGCAGCAGGGAACTGAGGCAGCCCCAGCCCCAGGCACTGGGCACCTCCATGGGGATGGGCTGTGGCCAGGGGAGGATGCGGGCCCAGCTCAGCAGGGCCCATGGCCAGGCAGGACAGGGCTGTGGGGGCCTAGAGACCAGCCACAGCATCACTGGAGCAGGGAATGATGGCTCCAGGGGGCTGACACGGGGTGCTGGGCAGGGAGACCCAGGGAGGTGGGCAGGGACAGTCAGGCCCATTACCCCTCTCAGGACCATAACTCCTTCATTGCGCCAATTTTCCATTTTCAAAAGGTTGTTGAAGTATTTTCTTACTGGAAATTTTTTTCTGCTGGTAAGTAACATTTTGAACGCTTTCATCTCAAAACAAGCATTGACCATTCAACAATTTCTGCCAAGGTTTTTGTATAATTTGTCTCCTCTTTCTTGGTGAAAACCTTGTTTATTTAAATGTTTCAGACAGTACATCTCTTTTCAAATTACATGTGAAATGCTGTACATCTTAACACACTCTAGGTAGTAATTTTTTGGTACCCTTATTATCTGAGCGTATATTATGTACTGTATAGCAAGGTGGGTTGTTTTTTTTTTATTAGTGAAAGTAGCTATTTGTGTTATTTATATTAATTGGGAAGTTAATTTGGCCAGCTGTCACACACAAGTCTTTGGCTTATGCAACTCAAAAAGAAATGACTCACATGACACCCACTTTTCTAACAGAAAAAAGATTATGAAAACAAGATAATGCATTCTTGAATAGATACTTAAAAGTCAGAAACTCTTCATTAACTTAGTGAGATGAAAGATTTTAATGAGTAATGTTACTTGGCTTTATTTGAAACATATTTTGAATATTGAAAATATAAAAAGTTAATCTTTTGAATACAGTTTAAATGGAGAAGATTTTTTGAAAATTTTATCCTCGTGATTTCTCTTAGTTATTGCTTTCATAGATAATTTATACAGATAATAAACAGTGTACAGGTAATAAACTGCACCAATTACCTGTAATATAGCAAAGATGATCTATTTTTCCACAGTCTTTCAACACTTATTTTCAGGTATTTCTGATCTGTTCAAGGTAGACTTTTCTTTTTATTAAGGGAAAAAAGAGATTAGAAGTCTAGAGTAGCCAATAAATTGATTTCTGTCCCACCCTCAGCTTTACAGCTTTTATCTCCCTGTCTCTGTGTGAGACCAAGATTTTTTAGGCTCCTCCAAGAACAGACTCACTTGCAAAGCAACCAGCAGCAGCATAAACTTTCTGCAGAGAGATAAGAAAAGCTAATCATAATGACTTCTTAATGAATTGTTTTATTTTGCATTTTTTTCATTTCCAGGTTCTCAAAATCTAAATCATTACTCCCTAAGCAAAGATTGTAAAGTCAAAGTTACCTGCAAAATAACAAAACCAGTTTTATTTTAGTTAATGACTGAAAGAATTAATTTTTCTTTCAGAGTAATAATGGAAATCTCTTACCCAATGATGCATTTAATCACTTAGATACTAACAAGACAAAAATCTTACTAAACCTTTTTTATTTCCAGTATGTTATGTATTTAGTGAATATTAAATTTTTTTACTTAAATGACTGTGGCAAGGTGTATGCATTTCTATGAATTCCATGCATTTTAGAGAGGAAAATGGGGAGCTGCCACAATAAACACACGTAGGAGGAACCTGGCTGCCTGTCAATTCTGGTTTAAACAGCCAACAGGAATGTCACACTCCTGATAGAGAAGGGAGCAGATGCTGAAAATCCACAAAAATCTCATCTACAGTGACAGACTCCATCCTGGCACACAGGAACATTGCAAGAGCAGCAACAGGCCAAGGACGAAGTGCTGTACTCTCCAGCCTGGGAATGAGACTTCACTCCCTTGCAACTACATCAGCTTTGAGCCTCTGCCGCACAGGGCATGCCTGGAGATACTCGATTCATTAGGCAGTGCAGACAGAATGCTTTGACACCTTGCACTCTCCTGAGGGCTACCAGCTCCCCAAAGTGCACTTCATTTCATCCCTCACTGTGTCAGGACAAGTCGCCTAAAGACGCATGGCTGTGTTCCCAGTTAACTTAGGTAGCTTAATTTGTGCTTTATTTGTTTGCTGTGCCAAGCAGTGGAGGAATTTTCAACCAAGGCAGTGAATTCAAATAATAACTGGTGTAGTGTGGTACATTCCATTGAATGAACTTGTGCATCTTGACTGTGACTCGTAGCCAGCCCCCTTGTACGTCATGCATAAATAATCTTTTCATAGTTTTGCAAAGTCACCATGCAAAGGAGAGCAAGAAAATGTGAGCAGATAGGTTTTTGCATGAAGATTATCATGCCCAGAATGGACAGGGCCTCTCCAGAGCCAAATAAAAACCAAGCCTTGCATGAAACTGCACTGTCTGACCTTCTCACTTCTACTTCTGCTTGTTCCCACAGTCCATGTTCCTTCTTTAGCTGGCAACAAGTATCAGAGAGAGACACAGCAGGACGGCTTACTCCTAAAGAAGCTAATATATCAGGCTGTACACCAAAAAGCAGGTAGCCTGTTATATTTTTGAGGTTTTCTTCATATCCAGGCAGAGTGGGAAATGTTTTCTTTTAAAATAAACATTGATAGTTTGATCTCATTGTGTGGCCTTTGGCCTAGCCCAAGATTTTGAAGCGGCACCTCCCTTCTCCGCACCCCAGGTAATTGCTGCAGTATCACTTCTTGGCAATACCTGCGCCAGCTCCGAGCTCCTCTCCTTGTCTGCATGACTCAACAGTAATTACTGTGAGTTTTGATATGGGGCTTTGGCACACGAATGAATCATGACTTAATAGATGAGCTGTCTGCTTCTTACTTATGCCTTTAGTGAGACATTGTTTCCTGTTGTCCTAGATTTCTAAATGCATCTCCCTTCACCCACACAAACCTGCCATTGCTATCAACACAACTCCCCTATTTCCTATTGGTTGCTTCCTGCGCACCCACGCAGGCACACCTATTCATGTGCATGCATTGTGCACGATGTGGTGTGGCCTGGTAGCCTGATAGAGACAGAGGAAATGTGGACATCACAGAAGAACTAAAAATGCTGGCAGTGTAGGGATGAGGAGTTATGTCCACCTCCTTCACACACATATCTTTGCACACCTGCTTTTCTGTGTTGCATTTTCTTAAACAGTCTCTTGCACAGAATATAGTATTTTAAAGAGATAAGAAAAATGCTGATATAAAAAAGTTTCTGTACTTTGTTTGCACCAATGTAATGACTGAACAGGAACATCCACACTGAGGCAGTTCTAAAATAACACCTCAGGCCAGAAAGGTCTTTTCTCTTGGAGAAACAAAGCTCATTTTTTGACTTTTGTAGTACATTGAAAGAGGGTTCTAGGGTTGTTGCCTCATTTTTTCATATGGAATATATCCTTAAATGTCATTTGTATATTCCAAGCGAAAGAAGACTTGTGCAAGTTCAGAAAATAACAACTGACTACATGCAAGTATCACATTAACAGTAAAAATTAGACAATAGTTATGTCCATATTGTCTCTTAAGAAGAGCAATATACTTGAAACATGTGATGCAGAAAGCCTTAGCTCAGGTGCATCCATTGTCAGTCATCCCTTGCCATACCCACTCTGAAGTCCTCATAAGAAAGGTCAATATGCTTACCCACATACCTACTATCCATGTGCCACTAACTCCGCAGCAATTGAAGAATAACATGGGGAACTTTCCCTGGCAGAGGGAGCAGGGGCCATGCCAACATATCAGGAAGAAGGGTACTCGGGCTCTTTTCAAACTGAATAAGGTGGGACTTGCTTCTCCCTTTCTCTGCTTCTGTTTTCTCCATAGCATCACCGTCGAGCGCAGTTGAAGGAGAAGGAGAGGAGAGCATCTTTTACAAGGCTGTGGTCACTTGTCAGACAGGTTAGATGTAGACTATGGGCTCTGCCAAACACTTCTGAGGGGTCTCATTGGTTCTCCCTGACAAACTATAATGATGAACTTCTAAAACATGGAAAATGTTTATGAAGGGGGTAAGAAGGTGCTTCCAGATTTTGTGGCGTAAAAGATGCAGCCTGTGTATGCATTTTAAATTAAAGGCACTTAGGCAAATTTTGGACTGATGCAGCAGTTAGGCAAGTGACTGAACATTTTTTCCAGTTTCTGGGTTCCTACAAAGGTCCTCAAGAGGAGGGAAGGAGAGAAAATTCCCACAGCTTGCAGATGGCAAATATCCTACCCTTAACAGTGTACTTCTTCATGTCTCTTCTTATTCATGTCCTTTAGAACTTTAATTTTTTCATTCTTATTCACATGGAAGTCTTTTCTTGAGTCTAATTACTTTTGTAACTGAACTCTTTTCGTTGCTTGATTAAAATGCAGCCAGTCATTTTATGCAGAACGATAGCCTTGTGTTACTGACAGTGTGCAGTTGTTGCCATTAGGTTCACTAAAAAAAAAGAAGAAAAAAAAAGTAGGTCAATAATCATCTAAATGAGAAGACAGGTTTCTCTGTGTAACAGTTTCATGCCAAAAACATGCTAATTTACCACTGCATATGACATGCTAAACATTTCAGCTGCAAATTCTGTAATAATTTAGTCAGCAATTTCAGGAAATCTAGCTCCCAGACACACTGTCTCAGAATTTATTACTTAAATTAATCGATCTCTCATTATTATGGATAAACTTAGGAATTAGACACTTAAAAGCAAACTTGGGGAAAAAAGTCTCTTTTTTTGGAACATAAGTAGGCTGTAAATTTTCTCATCTCAGTTTATAGAACATTATGTCAACTTCTTAGCTTATGTAAAAACTGTAATGCCAACTACATGACAGCAGTAACAGGATCATCAGCTCAATAATCACTTGTTTTCTAACATCTTTGTGCTGAGTATCCTTTTTGGCTTAAGCAGGTAATCCCACCCTTTCTTTGAGTGAGAAAAATGGTTTAAACCTGTGGGAATCATCTATCCAAAGCATATTATGGAATATGAGCAAACATGACAACAGATCTTTCCAACCCCTTAACAGCCTGCTACGAGTGCCAGCATCAAGATTATAAATACCAGCTTCACAGAGAACAAGTTTGGTAATAGTGGGAAATGACTCCAAGTCTCTTCCAATAAACCAGCCATTTTTCAGTTTTTCCCTGTTTACCTTGTGATTTACATAAACATCCATCTCAGCATGAAAACAAATATGTCCCTTCACACTTTGCACAGGCTCCAAAGTTCAAGTCCCCAGTCAACAGGGGCTCCTTCTTTGTAGTGAATTCTCAGGACTTGCAATGCCCTGACAGATAAAAGGTTGTGTTTGTCAAAAATTAGTATGCATGGCAGTGCTTAGCATGAATTTTCCCTGACCAGTCATATAATTTCCTAAACATTTCTGAAAGATATTATATAAGATCTGGAGTGCCAACCGAATCTCAATTCTAAGAACAGGGAGAAATGTTCTACCAAAGATAAAGGAGTACAGCTCCAGTGGATGACTACAATGGCATAACAACAATTTCATGTGATATCCCACCTTAAAGGAAAGGAGGAAAATGTCAGTGCCATGAGTTGTGCATGTAAAATATTGGTGTAATAAAGGAAGCTTTAGAGTGTAACTGAATTGGAAGGTTAAAAGAGGATCCAGCAAGAGTAGACTGGTTGGCAATCTTCAGGACAGATCCTGTATGTATGAATATTACACTGTGCAAAAACAGTGCAAAAAGGAGATTTGGATCTAAAACCCCCTCAGTTATGTTTTTAAAAAAATAGTAT
The DNA here is from genome assembly GCA_013397865.1 of Struthidea cinerea. Lineage (NCBI taxonomy): Eukaryota > Metazoa > Chordata > Aves > Passeriformes > Corcoracidae > Struthidea > Struthidea cinerea. Next base: position 1,534,644 of record VZTI01001557.1, on the reverse strand, counting down.
TGTATTTAAAGGAAAACAAAACCGTTTTAATAGCAAAACTATGATTATGGTAATATAGAAAGAATACAACATAATAGCAATAGTGATACATCACATTCTAAGGCTTGATGGGTGGTTTTCAGAAAAACATAAAAATCAGAATTTCTGACATACTCTGAAGATCTTCTTTTTACATTGTGAATTTAAAAGTTCAGCTCTTTTATGCCTCCAATAAACTAAGAGATTAGGAGGCCCAGGGTTACCGCACAGGGTAAGGCTGTGCTGTCTCATCTCATTGATTTCAAGCTGAGTGCAGTCCTACTAACAAAAAATCCTAAATATAATTCCATGCCCTATAAACAAAGGGGAAGTAGCATATGGAATCTAGTCTACCTTCCGTGTACTTCCATGTTTTGAGTATTACAGAAGTGTACATCTTGTGAATCTTAGCGTTCACAAAAAGCCTTTTGAGCTGTTCACAGCTAGTATGACTTTTCCTTAAGGTGCTGCAGGCTGCACGAATGCCTAAGACTTCAGCGGTTTTGAAAACTCAGTGTGGTAATGGTTTCATTTTCAGCCAGAAAACTTTACATAGGTGCAGAGATTTTTAAGTATCTCTAAAAATGCCTGAAAGGCAAACTGGATTGAACAGATATAAAGCTCTATCTGAGACAGCAAAGGCATTAAATGCAGTCTTCCAATAGCCTGCAGAGTAAGTGGAGTCTACATCACATTGTTTAATATTTTACAAGGGATGAATGTATCAGACGTTTTGTTAATTTTTTTAGTAATACGCAGACATATTCTACATTCTAAAATTTTTTTGCATAATTGCAGCTGTTATCATGTTGCTATTTTCTGGCATTAAACTGTGTGCATAGCAAAACAAGCACTGCAAAGAATATTGCCCTCAGAAGGATACAGTATATGGATTTTATAACATTGATAGACTATTTCCTTACTATGTAAAGGAAGGGTTTGACTGAAAAATAAAAATCTGTATTTTATAAGATTTGAAATGAGTGCAAGGAAATCAGAAGTTAGAATCAGGACTATTAAAATATGACATATTTCTTAATGAATTTTTAGTAATTTATTATTTATGGTTTTAAAATTAATTCAATATTTATTTAAAAATGGGAAGAAATGACTTTCAGAGGTCCATAATATATTTTTTACAATAGACTTGGGTTTATACTTAAAAAAATAAAGTAAACCATCAGGGTTTTTAGAATTTCTGAATTGACACTGAGTGTAACTTCATCTGGTTAATTAAAGGGGCAGTCTCTGGGAATGAAGATGAGAAATAAATACATTTCACTGTTGTCATCTGTGAAAACAGTAATGTATTCACCTTCCCTTTCAGGTAAAGTACAAAAGATGCTGGGAGAGATAGGAAAAAAAGGGGAGTGAAACTCAGATGGATACTTAGGAGTCTGGTAATAGACATTTATAATTAGTGAATATATACAACACAAAGTGGTGAGGTCCTTCTCCAGACACATTTATACATCTATTCACTCTGAAAGGTTGCTAGCACAGTTGTCACAGCAACTATTCATACTATATTTTCTATTTGCTTCTGTGATGATTCTCCTCCCCACCTGGGACACAAATACTGACATTCAGAAACTACTAACTGTAAATAACTCTGAATAAAAAGTTTTGATTGTCAAATCTATTTTTCAAAAATTTAACACCAATTTATTATGAAAAAATCCCACATTTTTATTTGTTTTTGAAAGTTACAGTATTCAGTTTAAGTAAAAATGAACACTTGGCCTCAGTTCTTGGTTTGAGTAGAGGGAAGCAAACCTATTGTATGTGTTCAGTGACTTGGTGGACATAGAACAGTAACATCTCTGATTTTTTTCTTTTGTACACATGTATATGTATTTAGGGGAAAAAATAATAAAAGCTAAAACTCTAGTTCTGCTGAGGACTGGAAGAGTTAGCAGGTCTCAGTAAAACCAGGATTTTATCCAAAGGACTGTTACAGCACTGAAAATGGAATTGTCCCAGCCCTGGTATAAACTGAAACTCTAAGAACAAATCAGGGTCCTGTCTGTCCTGGGGGACTTGGGAATATTTCCAGCCTTGTGAACTCCAGGCATATCTCTTGATCTTCATGGGTCACCTCCATGTCAGAATGAGATCTCGTTATTTACCACACATTCCCTCATCTCACCCATTCTTTATTTAATCACAGCAAAACTCATTTTTCCTGAGGAAACTAAGCTATGAGATCTAGAAGAGAGCAATGGCATTCCCAAATGAGGTTCTTGTTCTGAACAGCCTAAAAACTAGCACCTTGAGGTGCACCCCCTACCTCCCTTATCCCTAAAATGACCTCACCAAAAGCTGCATGCACAAAAGAAGAGACGAGGGCGAAACATGCTGGCCCTGTACCGAATGGGAACATCAACATGCCAGAGTATCCCAGGTCAGAGTGCTGGGGCTGTGTGCTGTATCAGCCAAGAAATTAGTACAGGCTAGGATTTCTGGCTCTATACCAGATCTGAGCATGAATTTATTTCATAAAACAACCAGTGAGCACTGTATGAGCCACTTATTTGCCATGTTTTCTTGACAAGGTAGAAGTAGCGACCTGTTTTTCCCATGGGCTGAACTTATGACATATGCAACAGCATGAAAACTTCAGCTAAGGGTATTCTTTCACTGTGTGTACTTATCTAAAACTAAACAGGAATTGGTCTGTATCTGTACACTCCTCTGAATTCAGGATTGCTTAATAATACTGTTTCGTAACACTTCTTCTTTAGCTACCAAAACTTACTTTCTAACCACAAAACCAGAGTATGACAAAACAGACTTCATAATTCACCGAATAGAAACTTCCCAAGCACGTCTTATCTTGTAAACAAATAATTCGTTTTCCTTCATACTACTAAAGATATTTATCAGCTGGGCTATGCATTCAGTGATAATCTGAGAAGCTGGAGTAGGAAGCAGCTGCAGAGTATTGTGTGACAGCTGCCACAAAGGCAACCTGAACTCTGGCTTGGGCTTTGCCATCTGCACCCTGCAGCAGCTGGCTTTTGCTCCATGGTTTCCCTTAAAATACCCATCTACACTCATGCTGTGTATTCTGCACCCTGTGGTAACTGTGCTTTTTTTCTTGCTTTTTATCTTATAAATCTGCACCCAACAAGCAATTTGAAACCCACTCCACCAGGCTGTCATTACATGTGAGGCACTGTGCAGGAGACAGAAGAGGAAAAGTAGCTGTTTTGCAACACTGAGCTCAGCCCTGGAGGAAGTGGGCAGATTCAGAGTTCTTATATTAGATGCCCTCTCACTAAAGCATCCGATGGTCATCTGTTCACATAAGGAAAAATCTTACCCATTTTTATTGTTTTATTCAATTTATTGATATCGATGGATAATTCTTTCCTTCTGAACTGCGCAGAAGCTGAAATAAGAAGGAAAGCAAAAAAAGAAGCTTGGAGGAACACTGCTAATGAAAGCTTTTGGAAACTCTACCTTCACCAATTAACACACAATGTACAGGTGTTCAGTGTCAATATCCACATTTTCTTTTGCATCCTCTAAATTACTTGATCAGATGTTACAAAAGACAATAACATATATTAAACAATTATCACATAGCATGTATTTCTGAGTCATACATTCTATGATCATCAGGTGGTTGAAAGTTTCTATCCCACTCTGGTGAGAATGAGCTGGACGCTATTCACACCTCCATCACCTTTTAACTGGAGTAGTGTCTATGACAGGAGGTTGCATTTAGTTGTCTCTAATATAATATTTATATTCTAAGGATTGTATTGTTCAAAAACAACAACAGGGAGAGCATATTGCAGTGCATTATAGGGCACTCTGGGTGGCCTTTTTTCACCAAATGCCATCACCAGGCAAACAACTTTAGGAAAAACTCCTATTTGCTAAAAGTTTTACAAAAGAAATAAGAGAGAGAAGAAGAGAGAGAAGCCATTTGAGGAAAGGATAAATCTTACAAGCAGAGGGACTCTGTGAAAATATTGTGCTATTTCCATGATTTTCAGTTCTTTCTCCATGAAGTAAATTGGAAGGATGTTTCAGTTCCTGAGGTTGACTTTTTAAAAAGAGAATTAATTGACAGAAAGAAAAATATAGGGGACAAAAAAGATGAGGAAATAGGCCAGAGGAGAGGAAGGTAACAAGGAAGTAACAATGCTGAGGGCAGCTGAACTGAGGTGGTTTGAAGAAAATGTGAAGAAAGTGTCTGGAAAGCTTTATAGTTGACAGTCAGCATAAATTAAAATGGAAACAGTGAAAATCAAAAATATTGAACACCATTCCCAGTGTCTGTCATGAAGGAGGTTGCTCTTTGTACTTACTCACACGTGGTTGAATTTCTCTTGTCTGTGGACACAGCCTTTTTTGCAGTAGAAGCCCATGCCCACGTGGCACATACCTCCTGCCCCAGAGCTGGGTGTGCCAGCTGGGTAGAACTGCCTGCTCCTGCCTAGACCCAGTGGTTCTCATGGCACTTTCAGGTCAAGTTCAATATTGAAGCTGCTGGAAGGCCAAAATCCATGATAGAACGAAGGGGACAATCACGAGGACAAGGCAGTGAGGCTGTGCAGTAAGACTGGGTAGAAGAGGTAGAGAAAAAATTGTAAAGTTAAGGTGTGGATTAAGAGACATCTCTCTTTGAGTGTCTATGATCATGTGAGGCTGTGTGACACATCAGACCTGCTGAGAATGTAGTTTGCAGTGTGAGGCAATACCACATAAACAAATGCCTGTGTTTAAAGATATTCTAAACCCATGTGGTTTCTGAGGACATAATTCACTGATCTTCTGTATGTAATTTACTTGCTTTTTCATGTATGTGAAACACCAGTGAATGTTTGAAATCACTTCTGTAGAAGCAACAAACCACTCTTACCACCTCATCTTTTCTCATCTCTCCTTAACAGTTACACAGGCTATAGCAACTATGGCTTGTTACAAAGGAGCTGCCCTGGTCTTTTGGCAAACCTTGTACACGTGGTAACAATCAAAATGTTTGCTTCATCCATATAATCCACTGTCTCATGTCTCAGTCCATAGAGTCTATTCACTGTGAGAAGTCACAACTGAACTTTATCAGCCTTACTCTACTTGACAGGAGTGGTTTTGCTCCTCAGAGACAAAATTTTGGAAGGCTAAGTTTTGCTTGAGGTAGGTTTTGTTACAAGATTACCAAAATTTTCAGGGAGAAAGTTTGGTATGTGGTTTAACTGAATAGCTCAGCACTGAAATCTATGTCATATTTTTACCTGTAAGATTTGTTCAAGATTTGAATAAATTTCTTTTTTTTGCATTTCGTTATGTGTCGGTGTATAATTCAGCAACTTGTTATAAGTTTTAAGCTTTACCACTCTTGCCTTGGGTTTTTTTTTTCGGCATTATGTTTGCAAATCACCAACAAATTTACTCAATTAAAATCTTTAAGTACCACTGTTACAAATATCCTTCTAGTAGCAGTAGTAGCAGTTTTAGAGTAGTGCTGATACTCCCATTTAGGCTTTGGACACCCACGAGCAATTTATGCTTCTGGGACCTGAAGTCTTAAATAGGCATGATGGAGAGCAGATGAGAAAATAATTTGCAACATATGAATGGAGGCATCTGAATGTGAATAAAATATGTAGTGTTGACATTTGGGATCTTTTTGGGTCCTTTTTGGGGTACAGAAATTTTAACATATTGTAGAGGCTTGAACTGAGGGTAGAAGATTTAATATGAAAATAAGGAACAGTTTTATTTTTGCATGAAGAAGGATAAAAGGAAAGGACAAAGGAGGAATGAGAGAGGATGAGTATGTCAAAGTGATTAATGACTTAGCAGAGAGGGAGGTAGAGAAAAACATCTACAATCTAGACTGGATGTAGAGTCTTGAAATGCCCTGTAATCACTGGTGTGCAAAGCACATGCAAGAACTCTTGGGGCAAAAGTGGCAAGAGGAAGTTTACTAGTGTAGCGTTGTGTGGAAGTTGCTGCATTTTGGGTGTGTGAGAAGCTGCTTGACTCCTCTGACATGCTCTGATTGTGCAGCCTCACCCTCCTTCACACCCGGCCTGCCCTGGAGCAGTCAGCCTGACTTTCCCACCTTTGCTTGGAATAAGCGTCACAGGAGCTGCAGGCTGAAATGCTGAGGTTGTTTAGATGCCCTGTGATGGCATCCTGTGGTTGCAGTTATTAAATACTATCTGGCACATAACTGTTTCTGGATCAGAGGACTGCTCAGATGTTTGAGGGTTCAATAACATCTACCCAGACGGTGAAAAAATCGAAATAGCTGAGCTTACAGCTAAAGACATTAAGTGCAAAAACATATGTTAACATTCAAAATGGTAATGGCAGCAGTATAGCTGCTTGTCAAAAGATAAGGAGATAAAGATTATGCTCCAAATGGATTCACTTTGGTCCCAGTTCAGCAAAAACTGTCTGATACAGCAGCTACAGTTAATGCAGCATGATAACATGATTTCCATTGACATCTTCCTTCTCTCCATTCTCTCCTCTAGCAAAGTGATTTCAACAAAACAACCCATCCCACAAACAAACAAACAAACAAAGTCCCCAGTTAGCCCCCAAAGTTCCAAGACCCACAGAGAAAATATGATGAAACCATTAAGAAAAAGATTCGGGAAGTTAATAAAATAGCTGTCATAGAAGAAATACTGCATGTGCTTTCTTTTCCAACTTCTTCCATTTGGATCAATCAAAAATTTATAGGAGAAGAACTTTTCTATTCCTCACCTGTCACTTTTCTTTTGCGATGTGAATCCAGATGCAGTCTGAGTCAGACACATGACAAAAGACAAGAACGATGTTCACAACCCTTAAAAAGAGTTTTATGTCCATGAGCTACCAGGATACCTCCTGACATGTTCTTCAGTGTTTTTTTTAACTTTAAAAATCTTTCAAACTATTCAGAAAGTCAGTGTCTTCAGCACAGAGGCCAAATGTCCTAACGACTAGTTTCAAAGATGTAGTGAATTGCATCTTCACAGCATTATTCAACACATAAACTTCTTCACATCCTACAAGGGCATGATACTAATATGAAAATTTCATTTCTCCAAACTCTAGTCTTCAGAACTCTGTATTGGTTTTTTTGTTGATGCACTGCCTGATCTTTGGTACACTAGTTTCCCTAAGTTTTTTCACCTGTAAAACCAAAATGAAATACACCTCCCTGTCATATTATACAGTCATGGTTTGTTATTACTTGGAACAACTCTTCATGGTCTTGGATGGAATTTGTTGGGATTGTGCTATACATTGCTGCTTTTGTCAAAGAACTTACTGCGTCACCCTCCTTCACTGGAAAGTTAATAGCGAGGAAATCAAGTGTGACCCTTGTCAAGTCAGGATTCAAGCCTCTGCATGTTAGTCACTTTTCTTTTTTCAAAAGAACTTTATAAAGTTTATACGTTTATTATGCATAGTGCTTTTTGGATGATTGAATTTGTAGCATTATGGGGAAGAGGGCAACCGACCTGAATGAGGACTTTTAATCAAGGCTAACTTCTGAAAGGACACATATTATGTTTAGCACCTCACAATGTTCTTCTTACATCCCTGTTTGGGGTAGAGAATGGAATTAAGGTTTTAATTATAAGAAAGAGATGATGATATTGATATGTGTTCTGTTTTTATTATATTTGATGTCATCATCAGCCAATGGACTGAAAAACAGCTGTATAAACACATCCCATATGCAGGATACCAAATGCTTTCAGAACAGTGAGCTCATTTTCCAATCAGGTGGGATGTATATTAAAATTGCTAAAGACTTCAGTTTTCCATTTTTCATGACCTTTGTCCATTAACATAAAGGTGAACACAGCAGTTTCATATTCTGCAGCAGACACTCCCTTGCAGATGAGTTGTTTTGTTACATTTTATTTTTGAAAGGGAAGGTGGAAGTGATGTTGTAATACCATTAGTTAAAAGCCTGTAAGCATCCCTTATGGAAAGACCCAGGGGAGTTTAGTAAGCAAGAAATCAATAAAGAACTATCTTATCAGGAAGAGATAATCTTCTGAAATTGATAGAGGATTATCTCTTGTGTTATTTCTTAATGGACTCCAGTGAGCTCTGCACCACAGATATTTATTTATTTTATATAAAAATTTACAACCATTCTGATTAAAAATCATACAATAGCTTACTAAGTAATGTAAGCTGGGACCAAAACCATAAAAAAACAAAGAAAAAAACTTCTTCATTTTCTGATTTAGACATAATATTTATATTCATTGCAATAATGCTTGTAATGCTATACAATTACTTTAAACCAAAAGTAGCCATTGTAAATAGATAATGTGGTCTCCCACATATAAATGTAGAAATAAAAGAGAGAGGGGTTAAACAAACCGTCTGAAACAGTCAGAAAACACCAGGGACAGAAGACAGACATGCACCAATTCTAATCTAGATTTAACCCCCTGCAACAATTGCCAAGTCCAGAGGGGTAGTAGAAGGTAAAACAGTTCAGGCAACCTTATTGTATAACCAGTGCAGTGGAAAGATAAAGGATAGTCTTTGTGACCTTTACATTGGTTAGCTAATTTTTTTCTGCCTATAATATTCTATAATATATTTTTTAATATATTTCAGTATAAAGGAAAGGCAGGAAAAATGCAGACCCAACCATTTGATAAAATCAATACAGAAGGAATAAACATGCGCTAAAATGGTGCCCCATGATAATCTACATCTGGAAGAGTCCTACCTACATTTGTTGTCTCATATTCCTTCTCTCTCCCCTTTTTCTCTGGTATGTCTCTGTTGCTTATCTCTAGACTGGCCTTGCTAAAAAAGCCACCAAAAAGAGCACACATTTATGGCTACTGAGTAATGCTTTAATGTGGTTCTATTTACATTGTTTATTTCAGCTGATGATTTTTGTGCAGATCAGTTTTAAAAAGTTTACTGAAGCATTTATTATTAATACATAATTTCAAAATTCCAGATGCCTGTTTGCCTGGGAGAAGTCACATCTTACAAAGGCAAGTGAAAACAACATTATTCTGTTTAGTGCTTATCCTTAACATGGTAACTGTGGACAAGATGACTTTTTAATGAGAAGTGGTCATTTTTTAATGGAAATTTTGCAAAGTTTTTATTCTGTTATCTAGGCTGACAATAGCAAAGCATGACTTTCTTTCTATTTTGCAGGACATTTACCCAGTACCAATTCACACATTCTGTTGTGGGTGAAACCACATCATTTTCTGAAATGCACAGATACTGGTGATTTAGAGATCTTTAATATTAGTAGTCTCTAACTAGCATTTAACCTAAAACCAGGCACTATTTCCCTGTGTGGATTTCCTTGTGGAAATTTTATATGTGCACACGAAGGTGCAGGGGTTTCCATGGCAACTAAGGGTCTGCAGAGTATTCAAGAAACTCTGCAAGTTAAAATTAGCTGAGATGGTCATGCATAGATGATAAGGGCCCTGGGCTATGCAAGTCTGTGCAAATTGTTTTTGTGAAATTTAGTGGAGGATGTCATAATCTAAACTCAATGTATAGGATACGTCAATGGATAGAGCCATGGTAGATCTGGAGTGAATACAGAGAGCTGGCAGACTCTGGGCATCTGAGATAAATAGATTTGCTTTAAAAATACATTTTAAAAGAAAACGTAACTTTTAAATGTGTTAGAGAATGAGGAAAAAATCATTCTGATTAATTAGAGTTAATGGAAATTAAATAGCTCAGGAACATTCTTGTTTTCATGAAGTGAATCATTCTTAAAAGCATCCCAGTTTATTTCTGAATATCTTTTCCTTTCCTGGACACTCTGTAGGTTGACTTAATCCATAGAGAGACCTCCAAGAGAGCATAGATTTGTGTCCCCTGGGTGTTCGTTTAGAGTAAACGTTTGTTTAAATAAATCCCTCTAATAATACTGTGGGATCTGTGGCAATTGGAGTAACACTATAGTTAACTTGCTTGATCTGTGTCTGAGCTTGTCTTATATCCCAATAAAGAGGAGTATTTAAAGGTAGTACAATATATTGCTATACTTATGAAATAGAACAGTTTGTAATTATATACCTTTGTCTTATCTTGCACGATGAATTGTGCATCCTAATGCAGGACATGGTTTCATGTTTTGTGGGCACTATATCCTGAGGAAATTAGAGATACTGCTTGGGGGTTTCTCTGAACCAGGAGGTATTAAAAAGGTATATTCTTACTTCTACTACAGTCAGAAAGAGATCTAGCAAAGGTGTGCATTGTCTGGTCATTGCTTTAGGAGAATAAAATGTACAGTCAGTTATGTGTCATTGCCTGCTTTCTGTCTGAACTACATTTTTTTAAAATTTGTTTTTTAATTTATTACCATTTCAAAAAGAGTATAGGATAATGAAAATGCTCTTTCACTAAATCAGCTAGTTGATTGAAGATGCATAGGAAGTGATACATGAAATGCTGGGATGAGAGAGATGTTTCTCATCCTGATCTTATTATTTTGATAATTTCAATGAAGCATAAATTCCGAAAAGTAGAGCTCTCTCAAAAATGTTTTTTTCTTTCACTGTGATGACTTCTGTTTTGCCACAAAAATACACTCAGTGAATGCTAGAAAAAATACATCTAACAATAAATACATCTAACAATAAAGCCACTGAGAATTAAGGGGGCATTGTCAATATGGATGCTCTCTTCTGCGGCTGGAGGTTGAAAAGTGTTCTCACTCACAGACCTGCCTCCTGTTTCCTACCAACCCAGCAAAAGACCCCAACATCTCGTGTGAAAAGAACAAGTTGTAACAAGAATTGTATGACACTCAGAAGCATCTAGGCACTGAAAAACAGAGCCATGTTAAGATGCCGGAGGAAAAAGATTCAAATAAGAAGAGAAGGCAGCTATTAGCCAATTGAGTTTCACATGCGTATGCTGTATGATGCAGATCAGTCTAATTCAGACAGTCTATACCTTATATAAGAATGAGAAAAATGACAAAAGTGAAGCAATGTCTCTGCACTGATGAGAGGCTGAAAATCCTGGCACTGCATATTTTAGCAAGAAGACAAGGATACATGATAAAAAATATCTTAAAGGCACATGTAAAAGGGAGACGCGTCAGAACTACTCTTTCTGTAAGATAGTGAAAGAACAAGAAGATAATTTACTATTTAATTTCCCCCTTTCCAGCTCACCACAGGGAAAACAGCTTTGTGGGAGTTGCTGCCTAACTTCTTCCTCCTTGCGTGTCAGTATCTCATGCTCTGTTGTGGGTGATAAGGAATTGTAGCGGACGATTGACAATAGTGCATTGTCAATAGGTAGAGTTTTCTATCCTCTTAAAGTTACAAAGGAGCCAGGGCAAACCCCTCTGCAGAAACAGGAGGAAGCAGGGCATCAGTCCTGACCAGATCTCTGTCTGATCCATTAGGATTGCATGGATACACACTGACACGCTTTCTATGTCTTAAATATAAATGTATAGCATTTTCTTCTATCTTATTACATATTTAGTATACGGAAACACAAGATGCTGTTTTTCAGAAAGACCTGGAAAGGCCTGCAGCAAAAAGCTGTGTATTACAGTGAGTTGTTTGAGAAACAGCTGCTGTTGGAGAAAATAGGTAATTGTATTAGCTGTGCACTCGTGCAGTATTTTTCAATTTTAAGTACTCATTCTAAAGAAAAAGATTGTTTTTGCACAAAGTTATTTTCAGCAAGCAGTAACTTGGCCAGATCTAAACTGATTTTCATCAACACATTGATATAACATTTCTCTCTGAGGACTATTTTGTTAAAAATTATTTTCTAGCCAAGCAATTGCAGAACTGCATCTATTTAAAAGCATGCATATGCACACAAACACACACAAATACTTACAATATGTTTCTTTACTCATTCAAAATCCAAAATTGCTTTATCATGGGCTACAGTGACCTGCATCCAACAGGCAAATATCTTCTGGAAGGAATAAATGGAAAAAAGAAAAACATAATGGGAGCACTTTCAGTATCTCTCTGAAAATATTTACAGCTAGAATGTTACTAGTCAAAATGATGAAAAGCACAACTGGCCATTTTTTTTCCCAAATACAGGTTTTTACAACACCAAGCAGCAAACTGACTTGTGGATTTTACCCTATAATATGCCCAGCTACAGCTGACTACAATTAATGACCTTTCACAAGTTGTAGAGGGCATCAGAAAATTACAGATATTGGAATCAGAATATCCTATGCAAACCACATCAGATGTTATTTTAGACCGTTCTACTTGAAACAGCCTGCTTGCTTTGACCAACAAAGCCCATTAGGATGTTTTCCTTGCCATATTGTATACAGGAAGTGAATGACAGCTAAATCCTGACAATTAGGACAATTTTATCTTTATCTTGAAGGGTGATCTTAGGAGTATGCAAGCTATAGATCTGCAAGACAGTCATAAAGCAACCACCATTTACATTAATGATAATAATAATAACTGAAGATGAAATAGGATGTGACCTGCAGCAAGAAAAATATGAGTGACATAGGGAAAGTTTCCATGGGAACAACATAAAAAATTCTGAAATAACTCTGTGTTCAGTGAGAAAAAATTTGGTCAGACATAAGCTTGTCTCACAGCAGAGTGCCTTTCACAGCTAATGGGCTCACTGAACAGGTGCTGCCCAAACCTTGTTAGCATCACTGCTTATGTTTAACCTACATGTCTGCTGTGTCTGTCTTCCCTCCAGCAGCTCTTACAGCATCTGCTGTGCAAGCAGCAGGCAGAACACACACAGACCAAGCAGGCATATGAAAGAATCCATTACTTATTCAGGGGGCTTTCATATCTGGTGTCAATCAGCTATTTTGAAATAAATGTTCCTGGGCAAGATCCCAGTCTTGTCTATATCTCTGAAAATCGAGCTACTTCTATTGATTTCCATGGACATCATGGGGACTAACTTGGGAAAAGAATCAAAGACAGCAGTAGTGAAATGTCTCATTGTATTCTTTGAAATGTATGTATAAATTTTGTAAACAAGCTTGGTTTTGCCAAACCCTGTCATTCACAGAACAACTGCAACAGAAAGAGTGCAAAGAGTCTGAACACCCATTTTCCTGGCTGGGCTTCAAGTGCTTTACGTTCTGTTCCTTTCATACTTGTTGGCTTTTAAATTCTGGATGGATTTTTGTTTCTTGATGTTCTGTTTTCCTATGTTTTCCAAGCTCTTCACCCGGGTCTCCTCTTCTATTCCGCAGCTATTCTTTCAATCTTCCTTAGCATCCCTCTGAGCTTAATTTTTGTTCCCATTGTTTTGTAGGCAGCTCATGGACATTAGTGTACCACTACATTAGTGTAGATGCTCTTCTAAGACAGAGACCTTAGAATGTATAGAGGGGAAGTTTCCATCACGGTCTGGGTAGCACACAAACATCTTAGACTCAAGGTTTCACACAGAGTGAAAATATCCTGCACCTTCCACTGTCCCAGGTTGCTCAAACTGGCCTTAAACACTTGGGACATCCACAACTTCTGTGGTAACCTGCTCTGGTGCCTCACTACACTCTCTCTTGTCTTTCATTTTAAAACCATTCACTCTTGCCCTATCACCACCTGCCCATGTAAAAGGCTTTTTATAAGCCTCCTTTAGGTACTGGAAGGCAGCTCTAAGGTCTCCCTGGACCCTTCTCCAGGCTCAACAACCCCAGCTGTCTTCAAAGGAGAGTGCTCCAGCTTGCTGATCATCTTCAGGGGCCTGCTCTGGACTTTTCACATCCTGCACACAGGTCCACATCCATTTTATGTTGGGGCCACAGAGCAGTGCAGCACTGCAGGTGAGGTGGCTGATAATGCTGGAAGGAAAAATGTCCATTGATCTCCCAAATGTTCAATGTTTTTGTACGGTTACATAGGTAAAAGATGAAGATGTACCAGTGCTTGGGGGAATCACATGATGTGCCTACACTGCACACTGTGAGCATAAACTCTGGTCCAACCCTATGTGTGACCTGTTCACTTTGTTCAGGCCTCAACCATATTTCACAATGGTAGAAAAGTGACTTTCAGGAACTACTGGAGAAAACTTGTATTCACACTAGTCCTGAGCCTGTATTTATTCACAGTGTAATAAATATTACTCCATATTTTCCCAGGAAGAATATATTACGGATCAGCATTTCAGAACGCTGAATATCCCTCAGTTTCCAAGATACTATTTCACTGAGTAAGTTATGATGAATTCATCATCCCTGACATTTTTTTTCAGAGATTTTACAAATATTAATAAATGCAGTTATAATTTAGTGAAGAAAACCTAATTCTAGCTCCTTTTTACCACTTCTAGGCACATGCCAGACCACATAATTTGAAAGTGCATATGGCATGGTATGTACTCACTCATTTCCTTATACCTGCAGCATTTATAGTACTTTCTTGGCCTCTTTGCTATGAGATACACATTACAGCCAAGTAATATTTTTCTATTTATGAATGTCAGAGGGACTCTGAGATTATTACTGCCCTGGAACATGTGGTAACTTACAGACATTTCTACGTTTGGCTTCCATCCAGTTCAATATACCTAAGAGAACAAACCCCCACAAATATAAAACCTGCTAAAGCTGCAGTGTCTCAAGCCTGGTTGCAAAAGGGGAAGATGTGGCCAGCAACAGGTGATTAACTATTTTCTTCAGCTTTTTTACCAGTTTGTGATAGCTGGTTGAATAGATCTTTAGGATTAATTCAATGAAGAGCTTTGGGAAATTCTGGAGACTCTTGAGCAACTAACGTGTTCCATCAAGCCCATTTCAGTGTGTTTCCTTTTTTTTCATATTGGTTTAAAGTATTTGTACAAAATGTAGCAGAAGATAACTCTCCCAGGAAGTTCCCAGGGTAAATGTTGGGATTATATAACGACTGAAATGCCCAGCAAGTTTTTTAAAAACAAATACAGACTAAAGAAGAGATTTAACTGCATGTGTACCCAAAATGTTAATTTTATAGCTCTTGTCGTCGAAAAGAATCCAGGTTGTAGAATTATTCAGTGAGCATTAAAAGAGATAGACATGCCTTAAGCCTTGTTGGGGCACCGACAGGAGCATGCTTAAAATCCTCACCTAGAGCTCAAGTATCTGACTCAAGACTTGAGGAAGTTTCCTCCCTACCTCTAGGAGCTACAACATGGAGTCCACCCTGGTGATCAGGCCTTCACTGCTCATCTTGGGAAGAATGATCAGGTCCCAACCTTTTCACATCAACAATCAGGGTGGTTACAGGTGATGTTACCACTACATCTATTTTGTATGTAACATAGTTACATAGGTTTGCCCAGATGTCCAGCAGATGCGAGATCAAGCTTCAATATCTTCTTCCGTCTGCAGGGAGTGACTGAAGTCCAGCCACTCCATGTGCGCTCCTGGCTACCCTGCATGCAGAGAGCGATGCAAGATTCAGGGCAGAAGGCAAGGATACAATAAAGAAGCATGACTTAAACATGAGAATTTGGAACTAAACCGCAAAGGAATGGATCTTGTTTCTGGTAAGGCTGGGAAGAGCCATCAGTCCACATCTGTTTATCCAGCTATCCCAGCTCAGTCCATAATCACTCTCCTGGCTGTTGCACTTGCATTTGCTTTTCAGAGTTTGAAGTTGTGATAAGAGGATTATTGCGTTGCAAAGCAAATGAAAACTCTGCAAAATCCACAGTGCTAAGCCAGTAAGAGATGTCAGTTTATAGAAAATATGGGATCACAATGGAGAAGTTAACAAAATATCTTTATGTAATTAAAAGGTGGACAATCATTGACATGTGTTTTATTATTTCTTCCAAAGACGTAGAGAATGCAGAGAAGAATGAGAGGTCATCCGCAGCAGATGAATAACAGTCAACATAGCACAAGAATGTAAAGCTTACTAGTATTTGACAGAATGAATTGTTCTGATATTTTTGCAGCCAAACTGTCTTTAAGCAAGATGTAGGTAATATTAGAGTACTTGAAAGCAAAAATTCAAAAAACCATGTTTCTTGAATATCTAAGCAATATAACTAAAGATAGAAACAGTACTGCTGACTTTGTGCGTCTTAACAACCTGAATACTCATAAAGATGAAAAAGGCACATAATTAATTCATCCATGCACATATCCATCTGGAATTATCAATATTAAGTAGTGCTAATACGTGGCTAGAACTCATTTGATTTATAATGAATGAACAGCATAGTGTGAGAATCTGAGCACTGGTGATTGTGAAACTCCATCTGTTGGACAGAAAAGTCAGTTCACTATTTGGGTTGCCATAGGCAGGTAATCTGTGCCCTCTTCACACTGGAAAAAGATTTCTCAGTTTAGATAATTTCCTTGCAATGAAGCTCTGCTTTTCCTGGACTCACTTATGCCAGTTCTGACGAAAGCCGATTTATCTGGTATAATTGTGTGTAGATATACATGTATATACTAAAACTTTTCCAGTATAAAAATGTCACAAGAAATCCCACACTCTGTCATTATTATGCCAGGAAAGGCTTCTCCAATATAGACCTGAACTCATCCTAAAAAAAGTTTTCCACAGGCGGCATTAAATGGGATTACGGAGGAGGCTTAAAGACACAGATAGCTTGAAAATAGGAAATTTCCTGAAGAAATCTATTGAAATTTCACAGAACCAGAGGATGCTGTGTGTCAAATTTGAGCTGCATTACCTTGAAAATTGTGTTTAGTGCCCTGGAGTATTATTCTCAATTACATCAAAGCATCTGCAATACTCTGAGAAATGTCCTAGAGGTACAAGAGACAGCCTGACTGACAGCAAATGTAGAAAAGATTCTCTCTCATATTTATATGCTGACTGTGTCAAGCAATTTTTCTGGTACTTCTGTGCTCCAGGACTGCTGACTAGTTCAGTTTGAATGCTGGAAGGAAACATATTTATGAAGTATCCACGTGAGACAGTAATTGAACAGTGGAATAAGTTGTCCATCCTTGGAGATAACAAAACTTGACAGGTCTTCAGCAACCGAGATTAGCCCTCCTCTGGGCAGGGGATGGACTGGAGGACATCCAGAAACCCCTGCAGAGCTGAACTAATGTATGAGTCTCTGTCACACCTTTGATAAACTCACTACACCCCAACACAAGCAGGACGTTTGTGCTCTTCAGTCCAGTACCTTAATTATTTTAAGATTTGGCTCAAGAGAACCCAGAACTAAAATGATCCTTCAAATTGTTAACACAAATCTAAATAATCTTAACAATTCAAACATAACTCTGTCTCAAATGCTCAGTATAGTACTGAGTAGAGTGCTGCTCATATGTACCTGTGTTTTCCAGATGGATTCTTGAGGGGCTTGAGAGATATTGGTATAGCGCTCCTGTGGAGTCATCTGGTTATCCTCAAAATTGCTAATTCCAGGCAAGCAGCTACTTGTTCACCCTTTCCTACCACCTGGCTTTATTCTTAGCCTGGAAAGACCTTGGTTAGAAGAGACAAGGTAGTTCATTTTCCATGCCCAATTAGTTCCTGGTTTTCTTACAAAGCTTCCAGAAGGGAGGGTGATTTTGCAGTGGGGTGTTTGTCTGCCAAGGATTGGCCTGGGATCATTAACTCCTTTCACATGGACTAGCAGACATGAGATAGTAACAACTTTTGTTTGGCGCTGAGTAAGGCTGAGTGCTGACCTAGAAGAGGCAGGAGTCCTCTCCCACTGCTAATCCTCTGCGCCACTGCCTCCCCCTTGAACATGCATCTTCTACTTAAAGTATGCCGTAAATGAATCTTTGCAGCAACTGGCTGCTTTCCAGAGTGGCTGCAGCATGCAATACAGTCTGCATAACCCAGGCAAGATCACAAGTTTTGTGAAGAAATGTGTTTGACATTTCAAAACACTGTAGTGAGGTTATTTTTATTCCTGCTTTTTTTGTACATAGTTCCTGCAGATGAAGATGAGAATCACCCACAGTAGGAGACATTCCTATTTGTTTTTTTTGTGGGGAGGCACTTGACTCTTGATTTGTAAACCACCATAGCAGCTAAATTTCCATGCTCATCTTCCTAATAGCTTTGCTGGAGGTTTTTTTCCAGATTGATACTTAGTTTAGGAAGGCATATGAACAAAGTACCACTTCGACTCTAAGCAACTGTAAGAAATCTTGAGGTACATTACAAGAAGTTTTATTGTTAAAAATACTTACTTCAACCTTACATACAAAAGTTTAAACAAAAGATGCCCAGAAAGTATAGCATCTTTGGATAATAAGACTTACCAACTTTGTTGTACATGGACCTCAACGGTAGCAAAAAAATCTGAATTAAAAAAAGGTAGTAACAACAGTTGTCTTGGGCAATCCAGCTATAGGACATAAAAAAATAAGTGAGAAAACAACAAAACAAGTTCTGTGACATTTGCAGGAGTGAGTGACTAATTTACACAAGACAACAGGAAATATCTAATCATATCTCATGATACGCAGTTCAGAGAATTGCACCAGTAACATGGGAGACAGAGAAACTTACACCACTACATAATCAGCATGGATTTATTTACAGGCATGCCACCTTCCTCCTTCAGTGAGTCGCAGTAAAAGATTTGCTAATCTTTTTTAAAGACAACCATTAAAACATGAATCAAGATGAAAAGATGGTAATCAATTTTCTGCTCAACCTCTATCTTTTTTAGTTTTGTTTTGTTCCTTAAGAAAAATTCTTCATGTAGTTTTCCAGAAGAAATATTTTCCAGATATCACTGTAAGATTTTTTTTTCGGAATTCATGTGGTCTTGCATGTCTCTTAAACATTCCTCTTAAACTGTCTGAGCACTTGATTCCTCACATTCTTGCAGCACAAATAGCTACTTACAACTATACCAACTAGATAGAAAGTAACTATCAAATCACTTGTTCGTGGTAGCGCAAGTCCTTACGTTCATTCTGAGGGCAAGAGAGGGAGGAATGAGGCCCAGAAACTCTGAATGCTGACAAACAGAGGTTCCAAGGTTAAGGTGTAGAAGTGGAAATTCTGATTGAACAAACAGTGCAGTCACCCCGAGAAGCTCTGGAGTCTCTGTCCTTGGAGATGCTCTGGTCCCAGCCTGCTAAGGCCCTAAGTAGCCTGCTCTGACTCTGAAATACAATTCTGCATTGAGAGGAGGCTGGACCAGGTGATCTCCCTGGACTAAATTCTTTTATGCTTCTACACTTTTTGGGTTCTTTTCTAACATCCAGTCTGTGAGGTGATCTTTGGGAATCCTCTCCATATAAAAGAACAAAACTTCAATTCCAGTATCTTGCACTCTGAAAATACTAGGGAACATCAGAAAAAATTCCCTTCCTTCTCAAACCATGCCTGGCTTTTTTTTAAGAGTACTGTTAGGTCTAAGTCCTCTGAAATGTGTTCTGGCATTACAAGAGCAGTCTTTCCCTCTTGAATTTTCAGTATTCCAAATTGTTTAAGTCTTAAAAGATAAGAGCAGCCATATCAGGTCAGATCAAAGGTACATGTGGTCCAGCATATTTTCTCTGGTCAAGGTAATAGTGGATGCCTAGAGAAGCATGTAAGTGTAGCACAAGTACATAGGAACACTTCTCCCATGTATTTTCCCAGACAGTATCTCTTTCTGATCCCACAAAAATTTTAGCATTTTCAGTGGTGAATACTAAAAGTGGTGGAAAAGAATCCCACCTCTCACCTACGAGTTGTATGGGGAAGTGCTGTTTGGTGCTGGTTTTGAATCTTCTGGCTTCCAGCTTTGATTGGTAACTTAGTCCTTGTTCTGCACGAGAGTGACAACTGTTCTTTAGCCACTTTCCCATAGTGCTTAGACTTCATTAGATCTCATTTTTTTAGGTTTGATGAATCCTCATCCATTTAATTGTTTTCCCTACTGAAAGCAGGTCAAACCTTTGATCATCCCTGCTGACCATGGTTTACACTGCAGCAGTTTGATGGTTTCTGCTTTGTTCACTACTGTTTCCTAATTTCTCCTAATATGCAGTGTGCTTTCTGCCCATTACTGAGCCCTAAGGTATGTTCTCATAGTTCTGCCTATCACAGTTGACACATAACTTTCTAGAATGGTAGAAGCTACCATAAATGTAGGACTGCTTGTCCACTGCCAATTATTTCCTCTTTGTTTATATGGAATTTCACCCGCTATTTTGTGAAAAGCTTACTAGGGATTTTGAGATCTTCCAACAATTTATGCCCTCAGCTTTCACGGAATCAGAGAATTACAGAATCACAGAATCACAGAATCACAGAACCGCAGAACTCTTAGGGTTGGAAGGGATCTCTGAAGATCACCATGTCCAATACCCCTGCCAAGGCAGGGTTACCTGGAGTGGGTGACACAGGAATGCATCCAGGTGGGTTTTGAGAGAGGGAGACTCCACAACCTCCCTGGGCAGCCTCAGTGCTGTGCTACCCTCAATGTAAAGAAGTTCTTATTCATGTTGAGGTGGAATTTCTTGTGTTTTGGTTTATGGCCACTGTTTCTCATCCTGTAATTGGGCACCACTGAAAAGAGTCTGGCACCAACTTCTTGGCACCTGCATTTGAGGTCTATCTATGTGTTGATGAAATCCCCTCTTGCTCTTCTTGTCTCTAGACTAAACAGCCAAGCTCCTGCAGTCTCTTCTCATAAGAGAGATGCTCCAGACTCCTTATTGCCTTTATGGACCTCCAGCGGATCCTTTCCAGTAGGTCCTTGTTTTTCTTCAACTGTGGAGACCAGAATTGAGCACAATAGTCCAGCTGTGGCCTCACTAGGGCAGAGAAGAGGGGGACGATCACCTCCCTCGACCTGTTGGCCACACTCTTCCTGATGCACCCCAGGATGCCATTGGCCTTCCTGGACACAAGGGCACACTGCCAGCTCAGTTTTTATTGCTCGGGTGAACTTCAAATTTTCATTTTTATTGCTCAGGTAGCTTCCTTTATCTGCAGATGTTACCTCCCCATTATACACCTGCCTTCCAGATCACATTTATGAATTTTTTTAATGGCACAGGCTTTTGTACAAGTCTCTGTGGGACTTCACTAATAAGCCCCCCTCTGCTTTGAAAATTATCATAAAATTTGCCCTTTGATTTCTGCTTTGTTGTTGTCATTTTGGCAGCACAGTGTTCAGAAGCGGCCAGTTGTGGCACAATGTTGGGTTCACTGGGAGAAAACAGAAGGAATAATGTTAAAAAAATTTTGTGGTTCTTAGTTTTGTCTCAATGAATTCCTGCCCAGAACATTTTTTCCAACTCAGTAGCTCTGCTGAGGTCAATAACCAGGTGTAAGTGGAAGTGCAAAATCAGTGCAATGAAAATGCAGGCCTTAAGGACATAGACTTAAATACTTACAAGCTTCTAATATTATACTTCAGGTATTTAATTCTTATGTTATTGTTATATATTTATGTCCTTTATATTTCTCATAAGAGAGAAAATAGCAATTTTTAAAATTTGGAACATTTATTTTGATACAGAATATGTCTTGAAGATGAAAATACATATTCTAAATGTCATCAATTCTATATAGAGGTCTGTGTGTGCCAGTTTTCTGTGGTCTTAATACCACACTTTGTTGAATCAGAGCTTTCATTTCAAGATGAAGAGAGCACCCTACTGTCCCATCCCAGAGCTGTTCAGACAGTCCTTGAGTAAGCATGAAACTATAGAGTGATGCCCCGAGTCTGCGAAAATCCTGAAATTACTTTGGGAAAATCTGAGGGCTTTGGAGATTGCCATTTTAGAAAAAAATCCTACAGAAACCTCATGGTCATGAACAGTGTGAAATAGCTTTTTTTTTTCCCCTGATGCCACAAAAATCAGAATTTGTGCAATAGAATTTGCTATTTTGTGTAACCAAGAAGACATACACATATTTATTTCCTTTCCTGCCCTGTCAGGGTCTCTCATCCTCTGCTTTCTGGATGGGGGGGAAACCTGTCCCATCCCTGGGTCCAGGCAGCTGGAACTTGACTGGGCTGAGGATAGGAGGCAGGATGCTGAGTCTGGCCAGGGAAGGCAGGCAGAGAGGTGGGGAGTGATGGAGAAAGCCTGGTCGCTGTCTCAAGTAACCATACACTAATTTTATTTTCAGGAGTATTTTTACCTGTGAACCAGTGTTGTGATGCACATATGCTGCTGTAAGAGAGGCAAAACCTGATCCCATTTAAATCAACAGATATTTTCTTACTGGTATCATGATCTCTTTCAAAGGGTATTTAATGACAGTAAAATAAATTACGCTTGCTGCAATATTTACAGATAAATATCAACAGAAAAAAGTACCATCATGTCAACAATTACAAAAAGTTCAGTTAATGCAATTTTTTTCTAGAACAGAATCTTAGGTATTAGAAAGAGAGAACAATATAAAATAATATTATCAAGACTCATTAAACTCTGACTGAAAATACTTCCGAATTTGGGGTGTTTGTTTTGTTTTGGTTTTAGTTGCATGCAATTTGGATCCAGCTCTTGGTAATAGTATTTGCTATTATAAAAGAGAAAATTTTCACTATATTTTATACACAACAAATAACTAATAAATAACAGCAGAGCCTGTTTCTGATCTTACTTCAGTTTTTGAGAATGAGTGTGATCAGTAGATGGACACAGATGTATGTTAAGTGAGATCAGAGTCGTAATCTCTGCTGAAACACAGCAGAGTTCATTGCAATATTAGCATAGTTATGCTTGAAATCTGCTTAACTTTTCACTTTCTCTGACATTCCACTAGAAAATAAACTCTCCTGTATTTATGATAATCTGGAATGCTGATGGTAACATTTGGGGAAAATTGCTGTCTGACACCCCTGGAGACAACACACAAATCGTCTGACCTAGAAAGAAATAAAAATAGGAATGATACCACAAAACAGACTTTCATCCAAAGGTAATGGGAACCACAAGCCTCATCCTCATCTACAGAAAGAATTATTATGGCAAAGGGACACAGAGCTAAAGTGGAAGCTTGCCTGACCTCATATAGAGACCATCTCTATTTGTGCTCCAAGAACACTCCTGAGGGATTTGTTGAATTTTGTAGTCTACATTGGTACAGCGTAGGTGTTCACAAATTGGCTGCAGTGCCATTACAGTGAGGTTCACCTGGAAAGAGGATTGTTCTGAGGAGATGAGAATCTGGCCCTATGAATCCCCAGGTTTCTTTGAGTGACCTCTTTTAGAAAGTAGCTGTTTGGTGTTTATGCAAAACAGCATCTGACAGCTTGAAAGAAATGCTGTTTTTCATCCCATGCCAAAATTCATAAAATTTTGGACAGAAAAGTACATTTTTATGATGAAGGTAAGAATTTATTGGATAATAAATTATTTGTTAAATTCCAGTGATATGTTGGAACCTGACAAGGATTATAGTTTTGCTGTCAATTCAATTACGCTACAGTTGAGGAAGCTGGTTTAATTATTTGTTGCTGGTTTAATTAAAAGGCGCTTAAGTCAGTGCAAGTTTTGCCCCTGATGTCAATGAGATCAGTCCCAGGTCCAAGTTACCTTAACTCTTAGCATGATAAATAAAGAGCAGGTCTTTCAGAAATGCCATCACTCACAGCCACACAGTTCATCTTGAGCTGCCAGAGCCAAACACAACGTAACAACAAACTCACTCAGGAGTGTGGTATGTGCTTATCCTGAGGTCTGGTAAATCCAGGGAGAGCAGTGACCCTTACGCTATAGGTAAGGATAAAGAAGGTTGAAATGCATAAAGTGGATTTTTGTTACTGTGAACTGAACAGAGAATGTGGCCATAAGAAGCAGAAGTCACATGAGAAGACTAAAGGCACAATTTCGAGAAGACCACATGGGAGAGAAGTGGTCTCCAGGAGATAGGAGAGAGATAGGCAGTAAGTAACAACTAATGTCTTCCCTGCTGCTCTTCTCCTTTCCAACTGCATGTGGAAGTGCCGTGTAGGGCTGGGAGCATCAACCACTGGTCCTCTATGGGATCACTCATGCAGGCAGAGGCCCCACTTTAACTGCACAAATTGGACTTTAGTTCCTCCAGTTCGAAGGCCTGTTCCTGAGACCCCAGTACCTGCATATATGTCACAAATACTTTTCAGGGGAAGAACAAACTTGCCTAGTTCCTCCTAAAAGTCCTGCTCAAAAGTATAAGCCAGTGACATTGAGCTCCTTCAAGCCCGGTCAGAAAACAAACATCAGGAAAGGATTTTTCACATCATTTAGTCATCCTAAATTGCTATAAACCCAAGCCTGAACTGAGAAACCTTCCGCTCTGCCACATTTCATGGCTCCTTCTGAGCCAAACTTTGGTTTCTGTGGTTTTTGCTGGATTGGGCCTTCTGAAAGTGCAACTGCAGCCACCTTGCTGCAAACCTTTTCATCACAGAGAGGAAGCTTTATATCTGCAGGAGAGGCCGGGTCGACCCGTTTGCTATTTCCTTCCCATTCAGCCACATTCTCAGAGACAGCTGTACGAAGAACTCAAGCTACACAGAAGAACAGGAGTATGGAATGCATATGGAATCAGATATTTGAGGAGTAGAATGTGAAGTCAGGTATGGAAGCACACCTCCACGTGCCAGCAAGGTGATGATATTCCCATGTAGCTTATTTCCAGGAGATAGTATTTGAACAAAGTCACCACTGTTATATTAATCCACTTTCAAAAGTTGAGCAGTTAGTGTTTAGACAATGAATTCCTGAACAAGTAGCTAAACAGCAATCACTGTGCACCGAGCTTTTCTGAAAAAAACCTATACTGGCCTGATTAATAAAAAGAGAAAACTATGAAGTGACATAGAGTGAAATCAAAATAGTTAGAACAGCTAAACATGAGTGTTAGTTGGATGGGGACTGTCTCCGTGACAGCAAGATATGTAAGATAAATATCTTACATCTATCCCAGTTTACATTTTCTTGAAATGGGACTAATATTGGCTAGATCATGGGGCTATTAAATTTGCTACCACTAGTTTGTCTGTTAATATTTTTCTGGCTCTTTCAAGGTGATGTGATAATTATTAGCAGAACATCTAGTCAGGAATTTCATCACAGATTGTGAGTTTTCCTTCAAGATGGAGACATCAAAATGCACACAGAGCAACCAGAGGCTATTAGTCTTCTAAAGAATTTTTCTTTTGCCCTCAAACAGAATAGTACATGTGTTTTCCCAACTTTAGTTACATAGTGTCTCCCATGTTTTATTTCACTAAAAATATCTTTTGAAGATCCTGTATTGGGAAAATACTCCAGACATAAAAGAAGTTCCCCCCTTGAGAATTGCTGCGATGAAATGCAAGCAAAATTAGATAATAGATTGCTCAGAAACAAAGTATATGTTCTCTGAATTTCTCTGAATAAGATTCCCCTTCTTTGGAGAGAATGATGTGTGTGTCAAAAACCCCAGACACAACTGATGGCAGACACCTTCACACCATGTACCAAAAAATATTGCTAACTTACTGTAAGGTGGTACTACTTAGTTCCATATCTAACTACTGGAATGGCTTTTTCTTCCTTAATACTGCCTCAAATAAATTGGCAATACTAAGCAGTCACAAAGGCAAAAGTAATGCCACAGCTTATATACAACAAAAGAGATGGTTTGGCACCTGACTCTTTTCCATCCATTCACAAACCTTCTGGTATTCTTTCTAAGCCCTGGGTGCTCTCAGTTGTTCCTTCACAGGCCATGTGCCCCTGACATTCCCCTGCATTATAGCTTCAAGTGACTTTCATGTGCTGCTCTTTCTCCTGCTCCTTATAGGCTCCTTTCGAGCTCCACAGGTACCATCACATGTCACAATGGAAATATCTGCATGGGGGATAAGGCACTTGGGTGTGTGGTGACTTGGGCAAACTTCTTGTGAAATCAAATTAATATTTTGCCTTTTTTGTTTTTTTAATTGACAGAGGTTTCATGTGATGATCCTGGTGCCAATATATTATGTTCACAATCGTGCTGGACCACAAGAGTCCCTGGATGTCCCTTTCTCTTGAAGGGTGAAAAAAATGGTGTCACCAAAGATACACTGGCTTAGGCATCAAAATTAGACATTATTCATGGCAAACTGTTTGTGTTTGTGATCTAGCTCCACTCCTTCTAAAAATAGATTTAAAACTGTAAACCGCATTAACACTGAAATTACCAGTACTGGGAATGTGACTAATACCGTTCTTTCCTGGCTCCGTGGGGTCCCGCATGCTCCCACAGAAGCCTGGGCAGGTTCAGTATTCAGTCAGTAGCAAAGAGTCAGGAAGGGTATTTGCTTGCATTCCGGCAGGAGAGTTTATTGCATCTTCACTGTCGAGGGTCGCAGGGGCAAATACGAGCACACAGGCTAACTTTGCCTTTTTCCCGGGGCGGGGGAAAGGCGGGATCAGGGAACGGGGACCAATGGGAGAGCCCCGGGGGAGTGGCGAGGGGGCTAAGGCCAGCAGCCAACCGGGGAATTCAAACTGGAATAGGTTAATTTAACAGAACCATGCACCCTAGGAAAAGCCTTAACATAAAGGTATTTTCACCGGCTGCCACATGTGACTTACAGCAAATTGGGATGAATGGGATAGTTATTTCTCCAGACACTTATCAGACAGCAGAGATTATTGCATTTTCTATATCCCACACTTTGAAAAATCTGGAAATTTAAGGTATTATTAACCAGACTATCAGTAATCTAGAGAAGACGAAACCTTACAAATGTGATGTATAAGCATAACCTAGCATACTTTTTCATACATACATGAATTTTGACTGTGGTGCCTAACAGGACGTTCTGACCATTTAATCTCTTTTCCTTGGTCTTTTCATGCATACAGATTTTAGTTTCTCTCTCTTTTTTACATCCATGTGAACAAATATGAGTAAATGTCTTTATGTGTCCAAGCATATGTAACAGTCCCTTTGGAAAGGGAGTGCTTTATCAATGGCAACAGAACAGGAGTTTGCTTAACAATGCCTATGTGTATGCCTTGAGGTTAGAGTCTAAGCAAAGAAAACCCCTTTTCATAACCTGTTTCATTTAGAAAAACCAACTGGGACCTCACCAGACAGGCTTCTCCTGAGGCCACCTGATGAGTAAATCAGTGAGAAATGGAAACGCCTTCTTTATAGGACAGGGATTCCCTTCTCGTCAGAGCTTTTAGTCTTTAACACCACATCAGGGCCATCAGCTTCCTCACACCTTCTGGTGCATATAACTCGTTCCCCTGCCTGTCTGAACAGCAGACCCCATCACTCAGAGACTGGCTTTGCTGAACTCACATTTTCTGAATCTCCCTGCCCTCATGCTGGTGAAAGAAGCAGCCTTTAATTTGCTCTCTTGGCTTCTTTATATTCAGCTGGCTCCAGAGATCCGCCCTCAGAGCCCACCAGGACACACGTCTGTCCAGCCTCCACCTCCTTCCCTTGGAAAGATTAAAACCAGCCCAGCAGCCTGCACCTCCCTCTCTGCTGGGTCCTGGTGGGGCAGGAGCGGCTGTCTGCACCCACAGCTGCACTTCTCTGTCGGACTAATGAGAGGCAAGCAGGCAGTGTGACGATATACACTGCGTATTCACATGAGAGAAGTGAAGAAATCCAGCAGTGAAGATGAAAAGCCACTGGTAAGAGAACAAGTGGGATTTAGAGACATCTGTAAATAAGAGATTAGAACAGTGAAAGCTGTCCTTGCCGGCATTATATGAGGGGACTACAATAAAAAGGGCTTTATTGACATGTTTTATTATAAGGCAAAAATAAAATGTTGTCGTGTAAAGAAATTGTCTTGTCAAAGAAATTGTCTTGTCAAATCTGTTAGTAAATCCTTAACTGGTTTTTTATACATTTAATATGCATGTCTTGGAGGAGAAATTTCACAACAAAACCTGTCAGAAACTACAGATTCATACTGGAATTTTCTTTCTGTTTACAGGAAAATTACAGCTTTCTTTTACCTGTGTAGTTTTCTGTGGTCTTTCATCTCAGCCACCATCCAGCACCAATCAAGTAAGGAGACAGATTTTATCTACATTTTATTTTGTGTAATTTTGAATGTCAAAAGAATTATCCTGTGTTTATTCAAAACTAAAGTCCTCTGTAACTAGCCATCACACAAAGCGAGAGCTGTCTATGTGCATTTATGTACGGCTGGATGGATAGAAGGATGCATATGAAAAACAGGGAAAAAAGCAAGAACTGTGTGCGTGGCTTTAAATTTGCTATTAGATGTACTTTTAAGGTAAGGATTAATACCTGGATATAGGTGGTAGATACAGGACACAAACCTTCCCCTGTCTTTCAGTGCTTCTAGTTAGATACTCTTCTGCTACATGTGGCAATAAACTAGTTCTACTTTATTTGCTGGGCATAAAATGTGAATGGCTGGATGTCAGCCATGTGCCTCATCAAAGAATATAGAATGAGGTCTTTTCTAAGGTGTAACATGTCAACCTGAATGTTCTCTTTAAGCCTATGTTGTCAGAAGGAAACCCACATTTAGGGTTGAGCCTTCGCAGCACACAAGAGGCTCTCTGTAGGTTAGAAATATTTCTTCTTCCAACTTCCACTCTTCATTCTTCCCTATCCACACTCTGCTAATATTTTGCAGATTGACTTGGTACTGGACTTGTATATGGCTCTTAAACTCTTGAAATAAATGCTTATTTTTCCTTCCTCCTTCCTTAAATCTGGGAATCTTGTAGGTCTTATGGTCATTACAAGTTTTTTTGACAAATAGTATTCTGAAAAATTGGATTTTTAGATTTAGTTTCCTCAAACAAATTTCTTCTACTTTCTTGTTTGGGTAAACAAAAAAGGTCTGTAAGTTCTTCTTGCCCCCACCCTACATTTCATGAATGTTCATTTTCTGATCAAGTCTGGCACAGGGGAGAGTGGGAAATCTTGGAATACCAGAGAGGATGGAAAAGATGCCAGCAGATTCTCAACAACTTCTTTAGTTGGCATGAGGTTTGTTTAAGTTTCCTTGGGACTAGGGACATTGTTGATTTAGGTAACTGGCCTTTTTTTTTTAAGTTTGCTTGAACCACCAAAAGTTACAACCCAAAATCTCCTTACACAGCAGGCCTTCTTTAGCTACTGCTATTTCTCAACAGCTCCGCAAGAGAAGAATGCATTCACAACACTCTCATTTAAAGGCTTGAAAAAAAAATCAAATAGTATATCAAGTTACCATTTTTAATTTGGAGCTCTCTAGAAACAGATGATTATTTTCTTAGACCTCTTACTTTACTGAGTACAGTTTAAGTTATTATATACTTCTAATTATTATTATTTATAGCTCTATTTAATGCATAACAATCTTACAGTTGCTTCAGTTAATTTTCTAAGGTGATCTGAGCCAATGTGCAGGCACATGCTTAGTAAATTCACTTCTTTTTGCAGGACTACCAGTTATTCTAGGTGCCAGTCACAGAACTGATATCTGCCCAACAATCAGGATTGGTCAAGATGACTTACCAGGCAAGTAGCATCCTGACTTTTACAGGAAAAAGCTGCTGTTCAAAAAATTTATCAGGTTATATTCAGCTCTGTGACAGCACAATTTTCAAATTAAATTAAAATGAAAGTTACATTATGGGCATCTATATTTTTTTCTTGCAGGCTTTGACCTGATTTCTCAGTTCCAAATAGAAAAAGCTGCTTCCCAAGGAATTATTGAAAGAGTAGTGGGATCCACTTCTCTACAAGTGGCTTATAAATTGGGACCCAATGTAGACTTCAGGATACCAACCAGGTAATGCCTTCCTTGTTTGGCTTTAAAATAGAGATATTTTGCAATCTTAGTGTTTATGGGGTAGATCTCCCACCAGCTAGATCTAATTTGAAGCTTTTGAAAGGGGAAAGAGGAATTCAACTTTTTTTGTTTTTCATTGCCACCACCACATCAGACTGATTCTGTAGCAGCAATTTCAGGGACTTCCACTTTCCTCTGACCAATGATATTGCTCAGAGTGCCTCAAGATTTGCTGATACTAAGGGATTCACCTCTAGAAAGTCATGTCAGAAGCTGTTGATGACTTGAAATAGGGAGGCAAAGAAAATGTAACAGGAGGAAAGGCAAGAAAGTTTTCTCAAAATATTGACACAAAGGGATCTTTCTGATCATGTGAGGATTGCAGAGACAAGGTAGGATAATGACTCACTGATTCTGAGGTAAAGCTTTTTCGTTGTGTGTTTGTTTTAGGTAACAGGTACGTGAATGTTCCTGGCTGATTTATGGTCACTTAAGCTATAAAAGTTGAAAATTATTATTTAGCATGTCACAGTGAATTTGTGATAGAAGTCAGGATTTAGGAATCTAATTGTGTTTGTGCTTTACAGGCCAGACTTGCTGCTGGTGAAGGAATAGAGACAGTACAGCAGGGTAGAGATGTCTTTGCCAAATTTAGGCAAGTCTGGATTCTGTTCCAGTACCTCATGTAATTAAGAATGCCTCAACTTAGCAATTAACTGACAAGACTATTAACTGGACGACCGTTTCAGCTAGGAATAATTGGGTTGTGAAGTGTTTCTGTCTTACTCCACCTATCACTGACAACTTTTCTTGCTGCAGTCCTCCCTGGCTCCTACCTTCATAGCCACCAGGTTAAGCTACTTTAGAGCTTTAGTGTTTGGGTTCTTTCAGTCCCAGACACAAACCAGGGCAGCTAGTGCATGAATGTGAATACAAACACAGACAGCTAATGGGATCGCCACTTCACTAAAAGTTGGAGATTTTCAGGTACGAGCAGCAATATTTTCACTTTCAAGAGAGTTTAGATTTATTGCTATAGATGGTTCTAGTGAAACATGTGCTTGATATACACAAGTTATCCCTGAACAAGCCTGTATCAACTGCCTTACTACAGCATCTGAGCTGACTCCTGCCATTGGGGTCGTTGGCCCAGGGAACGGATTAAGGTTTGAGCC
Organism: Struthidea cinerea; assembly: GCA_013397865.1. NCBI lineage: Eukaryota > Metazoa > Chordata > Aves > Passeriformes > Corcoracidae > Struthidea > Struthidea cinerea. The sequence continues at coordinate 1,503,802 of VZTI01001557.1, read as the reverse complement.
CCAACCGTGCTCCGGTGCGTCAGTGTGCTGCTCCTCTGTCACGGAGACTGAGCTCACTGCTCTGCTCCAGAGTTACTTTACAGCGGGAGGGAAGCGGAGGGACGGGAGGGGAGGGAAAGGGAGGGAGGGCAGGGGAGGGCAGAGCTGCCCGGCCCACCTCGGCTCCCGGAGCTGTCCGTGCCCGCGGTGCTGAAGCGGCGCCCGCCGCGGTCCGGGATGCTGTGGCCGGGTTGCTGTGGCCGGGATGCTGTGGCCGGGATGCTGTGGCCGGGATGCTGTGGCAGGGATGCTGTGGCCGGGGCTCACACACAGGAGATCACCCCCCGGCTCCCGCCTCCGGCCTGTGCGCTCCTGCTGCATCGGGAGGTGGGGGAGGAACAAACAGAGTGATTTTGGGAAAAATGGCCAGCATCGCTTTGCCAAGTTGGATGGCTGCTATAGCCCAAGTGCCATAGGAGCACTGGGGAGGGACCCTCATCAAACACGTTGGCAACAGGCAAATAATTTTTCAGGCTAACATATGATAATTATGCTAAGGCAGAGGAGCCCATTTTAGAGCGGCTATATGGTATGGGATTGAGAGCTCAACTGGATGGGCATGGCTCAGCATTCAGTCTTTGCCATAGCAATAGCTTATGCCTTGAAAAACCCACAGTGCTTCCTTAAAATGCTACTGAGTTGTAGCTTGATCTTTCTGCTGCTTCCCATGCTTGCCCAGAAGTATATCCCAGAATGAACAACAATGATTGCATGCCTGTCATAACTTAGCTTCTCCCATCACCCAAATAAATTCCCATTGGCCAGTGCTTCTTCTAGAGTAAAATCTGCTGAATGATCAATGCGGGGTTCTCAATGTAATAGTGGTGTGGTGTAACAGGGTGCAGTAACTTTGTGTGGAGCGGCCATGACACATAGCTCTTTTCTCTGGACTTGGTGAACCCATTAATTTCAATTTAATCTATGTACTTGTTGTAGGTGTCCACCAGTTAGCAACTACAAAATTAATCCTGGTTATTTGGATAATAATTTTGTTTATTTTTAGCAGAAAACTCAAAAAAATATATTGGCACAAAGGAGTATGTTCATGATACATTTCTTATATATGGGAAAAGGGCCAGTTATCTTTGTGCACTGGGTGAAATCTTAAACCTTTGACTTCACAAATGCAACTGTCACCACACACACACAACATGGAGAGGACGTTTATAAAGCTTTATCAGTAAACTTAAAACATCCAGAGAATTTCAAAGGTCGATTTTCTGGCTTTTTTTTTTCTTTGGGAGTATTGCTTTTCTGTGAAGTAGTGCTCCTCAAGCGCACATTCTTGAAGATCTGGCTTTTCTACATTCAGCCACCAAAGTTCTTCAGATGCTTTTCCTTTCACATTGAGAGTAAGCTATCCTACACAGATATTGGTGATGATGCTGAAATAGAAAAGACAAAATACAGCCAAGAAGGTAATTAGGTCATAAGAGAATTAATTAGCTCAGAACTGGAAGTTTCTGAAGAATAAAGATCAGCTGAGGGTAATGAGTTCTAACAAATGGCTTCTGGTTAATGACTTAGGACAGATGCTTTTAAAAGTGCTGAGCTAAGTTTTTTTGTTATTGCTTGTTCAATTGCTCCCGGGTGGTGTCTGCCAGGTCAGCTGTGATTCCAGGCAGCTCCAGGAGATGCAGACACCAGTGTCTCCAGACTGAGCAGAAGAACCCTCAGTCCTGGGCACATGGTACTGCAGTATCATGAGAATGGCCACAGCAGTTTCCACAGCCACCTCCAGTGGGTTGTGCTAACATTTCCAAAGTCTTCATTTGGCAAGGACTAAGTTAACTCAGTGAGGAATGGAGCTCACCTAAGAAGTTTACTCAAAGAAACAAATTTAATAAAATAAGCAGTTACTCAGCAGAGTTTAAATAGGTACATGCTTGATCTTTTAACATACTCTTCTGGTCTTGATGAATCCTGGGGTCAGTGGGTTGGGTCAGGGCTATCCTCACCATAGTCACATGACTTACCTTGGTTGTATTATAGCCTGGGTAGGACTTAGCTTTGAAATATCAAAGAAATCTTCCTGGTAAGTACTCAAGATATGGGAACAGTGAGAGTCTTGGTATTTATGAAGAAGATTAAAAGCAATAGAAGTGTTTCAGAAGTTCCCCTAGGTGAACTGCAAATGTCTCAAACTTCCCACCCTCCAATACTTTAAAAATTTAGGCAAATATTCAAATATCTGATAAAAAAAGAATGACCTAACCTTGTATTCTTAAAACAACTAAAGCAGTTAATAATAGTGTGAGTACACAAGGAAGGCAGGACTGGAATGCTTTCTCACAGACTTAAGATAAAAAACTAAATTAAATAAAAATCTCTGATGGCTTATATCCCTAAAAATTTTAAGCGGATAGGAAATGGGTCAGGAATAAATCTGAATTTTGGGCTTGAAATATGTTTCCATGTTAATTCTTTCTTTGCTCATTTACCTGAATCTAAATTTATAATTGCTTGATTCCCTTCCATAAATCAGTGGAATTGGAAACAACTATATTAAAAATAACTTCCAGAAATAATCTGAGTGCCTATACAGCTATCAGCTGTTCAATAAAGTTACAGAATCCATCACTCTTCACTTGGCAGTGAGATGGAGGAATAGCTTCTCTACAATTGTTTATTGAAATATCATGCTAAATTTGCCATGGTTTCCAAATATTTAGCATTTTAAGTTGCTGACTTAAGAAGGGTTTTGCCTATGTAAGGATTAGAGGCTTTGGAAAGAACTGTGTTCTGAAATACACTGAAACTGCTAAAGGATGGATACTGTTGGAGTAACTGAGATGAGAAGTGTCTCTGCTTTACTTGTAGAATTATAGGTATAAATCTTACCCAGTAACAGTTCCCAGCAGAGTACCTTTCTGTTGGTGGGTCATGCTTCAATGTGTTGAGTCATGTTGCTGATACTGAGTCTTTAGTCTAAAGGCAGCAGTTCTTCTGATTAGTTGTTAACGTTTCTTAAAAATGTACATACTTCCCCATGTTTGTGCATTGACTTTTTATCTTTAGTGTTTGATATACATTTCTTATAATTTAGTTTTCTCTTACCAATGTCAGAAGCTCTTACCTTATTTCTCTTTGCGTATCTCTTGAAAAAGTGATTTCTTTCCTATTTTAATATCTGAAAAAAGAAGGAGAACCCATATAATGTCTTGAAAAGCACTAAGTCTATAGCTAAATGTGGTACAAAGAATTCATTTGCCAATCTGGTATAAACAACCTTCTAATCAAAAAGAAAGTTTACGTACTAGCATTTTCTTGTTTCTTTTGTTGTTTTGGTTTTTCGGCAGTATAGTGGTGTCAGCTGAGGTGGGATGAGAATGTGTGTGATAGTTTAACCAGTATTGCCATGACAGCAAAACTTAGCACTGCAGAGAAAGATTGAAAGCCTCTTCACAGAGGCTCTGGGATTAGTACTGCTTCTTTTAGGGTAGGTGTATCAGATCCCCTGGAGTCATTGAACTTAACAGAGAAAGTTGAATGTCGCAAGGAGGCTTTTTAAAGGTTACCTAACAATACCACCTTCAGTGTGGTAGTAGAGAAAACATCTCTTCTGCAAGAACAAATAAGATTCAGCAACTGAAGAGATAAATGACCCAGCTGAGCCAAGGTTTTAGCAGGAAAGGAGATTGAATTACTTTTAAAAGATATTATAGAGGAAGGACACAGAGGGCCATAAAAGATGTGCTGAACTGGATCAGAAGCTCAGTAGACTGAAGGTATGCCTGGATAGGGAGAAGAAGTACCTTCCTGGAGCAGGAAAGAATATATATGTTTATTGTGTAGGCCAGAAATCTAACACGAGGAGGGATAGAGGACAGTAAACACTGCAAAGTGTTCAGAACCCAGGGAAAGCTACAATATCCACACGTTGACATTTGCATTTGAGATGGCAAGATACAAACTTAAAATAAATGATGACAGAACACAAGGAGTTAGATAAAATCCTATCAAACAAAACCAGCTGGAGCACCTACTTCATCCTCAGTCAAAATAAACACAATTCAGAGCAAATTACAGACAGATTAAAGATACTGGCAGGGAACCCCCTCTTCCAACTTTGTATGTCTCCACATCTTGTATAATGAGCTAAACTTTCCAGCTAAACAGTCTTATACCCTAGTGCTCAGATGTATGCAAGGGCTCGTGGGGAAAAGGAGAAACACCAACAGTGCGGGTACTTTATTTGTAAGGTGAAGCTGCTGCTGCCAGGCTTTCTCTGTCCTCGCTGAAATCTGCTGAGGCTGTGCCGCTGCCTGCTGGAACACAGCTGCACTACAGCCTGGAGCACCGCAAACTAGGGAGATTGCTTCTGGAAGTACTCCTTTTCTAATAGTCATCAAGCATACAGAATAAGAGTTAACTTATTCCATTTTTCTGTTTTTTCCCCGCTGCCCACGGCCTAAATACTGAGATTCACTAATGCTGTCTAAGTAGTTGCTGAGGCAGGATTGATCTGCCACTGAAAAATCATCTTTGTTCAAAATGTCTACTTGTTTGAGAAATTATTCTTGTGAAAGCTGGGACAAAATAGCTCTGCATGTCTTCATGCTTAAGAAATTTATTCAAACTTATTCATAAATATGGGTAGATGGCAAATAATGTATTGATGTCAACTGGATATGACACTAGAGTGTCATGATCCATAGAATACGGAAAGGCCTATTACTTAAATATTGTATTAGATTCAGTGATACTTTTGAAATAAAAAATGACATTGCTTTTTTCCAGAGTGACACAGCCAGTGCTACCTGTGCTTCCAAAGCTCACCTTGCAGGAGCTGCTAACATACGAGATGTTCTGTATGTTGCAGACCTGTTCCCTTCTACTTGTAGTCTTGTGGTTGAAAGTCACAGGACATAATACACTTTGAGTGTGGGTTCTCACCACGTGTATATCGGTCAACGAATGATTTGTTGAATGATTTCTGCTGAAGAGATATCTAATACCTTAACAAAAGGGTTATTGGCAGGCTGAACAAGAAAATGCATTTAAAAAAGACATTCTTATGCCTTCAAAATCAAATCAGATCTGCACTTTCTCCCTGGTCATTGCAAAGTCATACTGTGTTGACTGATTTTGTAAATCTAACAGTGGGAAATAGGATAACTGTAGGTTATACTTTCTGTATCTGAGGTAGGAGTTTGTTGTTATTCCATCCATTACTCTTAGAAAGGATTATCATAAAAATTGTAAAACATTGGAAGAGCCCACACTTCTGAACCAGTCCTTTTGCCATTAGTAACACCTTGTTTTGGGGTTCAGCATGCAGAAGAGCACTGATAAAAGAAAGGTTGAGACATGGTTCCACTGAGTAATAGTTTCTCATTACTCTGTGGTGATCTGTGGAGCTTTTCAGAGCTAATACAGAAGAAATGTACTGTATTTTAATCCTACACAGTGCCATATATTCCAACGGATTGCCTGATGAATATTCCTTTCTAACTACTTTTCGGATGACTGGGGCCACACTTCAGAAATACTGGACTATTTGGCAGATTCAGGATTCTTCAGGAAAAGAACAAGTTGGAGTGAATCTCAATGGTCAAGTGAAAAGTGTTGAGTTTTCTTATAAAGGAGCAGACGGAAGACACCAAACGGCATCATTTTTGCATTTGCCTTTCTTGTTTGACTCCCAATGGCACAAGCTTATGATAATTGTGGAAGCAAACAGTGTCACACTTTTTATTGACTGTATTAAAATAGAATCCTTAAACATAAAACCAAAAGGGAAAATCAACACTGATGGCTTTGCTGTGCTTGGAAAACTTAAAAATAATCCTCAAATTTCAGTTCCGGTAAGTTTCAAAATCTTTTATTTCTGCAAAAAGTGTTTTACAATAAATATGGGGTTTTGTTCTGTGAAATGCATGTTTAAATTATTTCTGAAAGCAGAAATGGCAGAAAATAACAACTCCTTGGCAGGTAAGTACTAGTTGTGCTTTTTAAATTTTGCACATATATATTTATACCTTGCAAGTTAAGAGATGACCCAGGTAATGTCTAAATTTCAATAATGAAAATTCTTAGACATCCCTGTACCTGTTAAAACAACTTTGAAATAAAAGATTGAAGTGAGACATAATTTTAAACTATATCTCACAATGTTTGCAAAAAAACATGGATACAGGTTAACCAGCGTTGTGTAAACCTGAAAGGGAAAACATTGCAACAAGAGAAGCATCTCATGTTTCATCACCTCTGTATGTTTAGTTACTGTATTGCACTGGATTGAAATCAGTTTTAATTGAGAAAGCTGCCCCATCTGTCTGTAGGATCTATCCAGCGTGCTGTTATAGATGTGGATTAGGAAATTTCAATAGCTGAAAAGTTATACTAATTCTGTTGAAAACAAGAGTTAGTCTTTGAAAATGTCATTCAAAAATAATCTGCTGGAGCTGATAATGTGACAATTAGCATAATACAAATTAGCATACATATCTTTGCTAAGTTCTCTGAGGAATACTGATGGATGAATGGATAGGTGGGATGATGAAAACATTACACATTACACATATCCTATGCATGTTATTAGGATGAAAAAAAATCCTATGCCAATACTGTTTTCCTCTTTGAAAAGATATTTAGATTAAGTGCAGAGAAAGCTATAGGTATTAAAGCAATTGTTTTACAGCATCTGGTATACTGTGCCAGAGCAAACTGTGCCCTCAAGTTAAACACAGAGTCATCCCTTTAAAAACGAGGAGGGTTCCTGTTGCCTGTTGAAGTAGTGATTCCAAATGGCAGCTGAGAAATGAGGAGCGAGACGTGGTAACAAGGTCACCTTGGCCTTCTGTTGGTACTCTGGCTGACCTTTGGCCAGGATTAAAGAGGTGAGGGAAAGAAGAAGAGCAGTGTGGAATCTTATCCTCTTTCCTCCCCAGCCTCTGTTTTGCAGAGACTTGCTCTTTTCAGCAAGGTATGCAAATGAGCAACAATGATCACCCAGGGCTGTTCAAGCATCTGCTGGGGAAAAGTGTCTGGCATAAAGTTCTGCCTTGGCTGTGTTTAAGACTGTACATCGTTAGGCACCAGTGTGGAGCTACGTTAACTTCAGGACAACCTCCTTCAAGGATGAAAGAACAAAATGGAATTAAGTAATTTTTACAATTCACCTTTCACCATGCAAAATATTTTTTTATAACTTTAGCATGTTTCTGGGAAGGTTCAGTCATATGAATGTATTTTATGAAAAAAAGTAAAATCTTTGCATGAGTTAGGCCTTAAAACCGGGGGTATGATGCACACTTCTTGACAAAAAGAATAATGAAGCACTGGAACAAATTACCAGGGAACGCAGAAAGTAAGCATGACACTATATTCGTAAACTGAGTTTGGATGTCCAAAAATGCACTTTATTTTTAGACAGAACTGACTTAGGACTCACTAGATTGAGTTGCATGGCCTGTGCTGGGAAGCCCAAAATGACAACGGAAGTGGTTCAAGCTGGTATTACAAAAATGTAGATTTAGGACGCCCATATCCTCTGAAATGATGATAAAGGAATTACATAGTCAGATGGACAAGTAATTTTAAAATGTCTATTTATATTGCAGAAGTTTCTATTTTAGCCTGTATACTTTATTTCTCTTTAAATTGGCTAAATAAATCTGTGTTTTGGGGTATTCTAGTAACTTGCTTGACTATAAGCTTAAATAACACAACAGTCTTGCTTATTTAATATGCCCTAGGCACAGCTTTTAATTTACTCCCAGGCAATGTTAAAGTATATTACTTCCAGTTGTAGAATTTTAAAAGGACATAATTTATGTGTTTCCTATTCTTTTCTGCAGCATTCTGTGAGGGCCCTATTTATCTTGCAGAATAGGTCAACTTCTCATAGGTGCCCTGTAATACATAAAATTTTAAAAGGGATTCTTTATTACTTGTTATTACTATGATTGCCTAGGAGAATAATAGATACAGTTCCATTAGAAACTGCATCTTGCCTTTCAGCCTTTACAAAGATGTATTCCAGGGTTTCTGGAATGCTTTATGGAGGGCAAATTTTTATACAGATTCAAAGCTATGTTTTATCTTTTCTTTTATAGATAAAAGTATCTAATATTTTTATATTTTTATCTAAAAGTAATTCATATAATCCATTATGAACTCTAAGGAATATGAGATATAGCATCATTTCAAAACTGAAAATGAACTTACTTCCTAGCTTACATGTTTTTTATAGGAATGTAAGGGAATTAATTTCTTACTGCTCAAATTATAACTTCTGTGAGATGATATAATTGCCTTAGTTCCTGTGATTTCAGAGGCATTACCATGGTTTTCTCATATTAGACACTAAACATTTTGCTAGAAGTGACTCTGGGTCATTATTTAATTGACATTTAATGCTGCTAACTAGCTCAGGGAAGCTACATGACTTGTAACATCTAAGAGGAAGCTGCTTGTCAATATTTGTTTAACAGGGATTAATTTACACCGTAGAACAGATTGTGTCTGTGTACTGTAAAAAGTCACATCTTGTTTTTTTTCACCCTGTGAAATCTCACATTCAGAAGGCTGAACCCTTGCTATGGAAAAACAAATAACACCAGAACTGGCTGTAATGTTCAAAGGCTTTGAAAAAAGGTACAAGGAAAATGAAGCTCTAAAAGCCTATTTCAGAGATGTTGAAAAATGGATCAAACATGCTTAAAATAGCTCTGGAATGAGATGCATTTAAATATATGTAGTTTATTCTTGGTCACTTAACAAATGTACAAGCAGTTGATAGCAGACTTTCTTCTTAGAAGAAACATAGATATCGTTGATGAAGCATTATAAAAAATCTCAAAATGAAAAATTGCTTCGTTGAGTTGTACTTCCCCAGGAGGGATGACTTCCCGTGAATCATCACCAAGCCAGCAACAGCCCAGTGGGGTACAGGGAGCCAGATCTTCCAGGGGAGACCTACAACTGTGCTCTGAGGGTCACGGTTTTCCTTAAAGACTGTGATATCGCTAAATGCATCCCTGTGACTGATTTTATACTGAAAATTCTACCCTACATGTTCAGGTCTCATTTGCATCTTAGCTTTCACCTCTCTCAGCTAAAGCCCTAATAAGAAAACTGAATTATGTGGTTGATATCAAGATGTGCAAAGCTTGTGGGCATTTGCAGGAATTTCTGTAGAACTTAAGAGGACAAAAGAGTGAACAGACAGACACAGTTAATTATATCTGTGCTGACTAAGAAATTAAGAAGAAACAGAAATCCTGTAGGAAACCTGCAAAATCTATGTCAGGAATATTGACCTATGAGTCTTAAACATTTGTTGTAGTTTAACTCCAGGTAGCAGCTAAGCCCCACGTAGCCACTTGCCCACTCTACCCCGTGGTGGGATGAGGATTGGAAAAATAAAAGTAAGGAAACTTGTGGATCAAGACAAAGACACTTTAATAGGTAAAGCTCAAGCTATGCACACAAGAAAAGCAAAACAAGGAATTAATTCACCATTTTCCTATGGCAGGCAGGTGTTCAGCCATCTCCAGGAAAGCAGGGCTCCATCACATGTAACAGTGACTTGGGAAGACAAACACCATCACTTCAAACAGCCCCCTGCCCTTTCCTTCTTCTCTGAGCTTTATATTCTGAGCATGACACTGTATGGTCTGGGATATCCTGTTAGTCAGTTGGGATCACCTGTCCTGGCTGTGTCCCCTCCCAGCTCCCTGTGCACCCCCAGCCTCCTCGTTGGTGGGGTGGTGTGAGGAGCAGAAAAGGCCTTGACTCTGTTTAAGCACTGCTCAGCAATAACTAAAACATCCCTGTGCTATCAACACTGCTCCCAGCACAAATCCAAAACACAGCCCCATACCAGCTACTCTGAAGAAAATTGTCTCTACCCCAGGCAAAAGCAGCACACCACCTTTGGGTTTAAAAGGTTACATTTTAATATCTTTGCTTTATGATTACCCCCAAAATTATCCTAGGTACTTAATCCTTAATAACACTACATTTTGATATCAATAGGTTACCTACATGAGACATCTTCAAAATAGTGGCATCCTTTAAATCAGCTTAACATAATCAACAAGATCATTGTGACACACTGGCATGGGAAAAGATACCTTGACATCAAGGCTAGAACGTATTTGCTCTTCTTTCCCCTCTCCCAAATCAATGGGAAGCCAGTCACATCTTTTACTACCTTGCCACCAGAAGAGTTTCATTTTTCATTTTTAAAAAGTCAGGTTTCATATCAGCTTTTGTTTTATATAGCCTCAAGACAGATAGTGTTAACTTTCTTCTTTTCATAGCTGGTACAGTTCTGTGTTTTGGATTTAGTGTGAGAATAATGTTGACAACTTACTCCTGTTTTGGCTGTTGCTATTGTATGGCTGCCTTGTAGGGTTAAATTAGTATTAGTTCTTTTACATGTGTGTTATGGCACTTAATTGGCTACTATGATGAAGGTTTGAAAATGAGAAGTGGATAAAGGAGGGAAAGAATTGACTCACAGATGGTGGTGTCAGATAACAGGTAAAAGAAACGAGGGTACTGCTTCTGTTGTGCTCCAGTCTCAGCACTCTGGAAACTGTGATGACTGCAAAGCAAACAGAACAGTAGAGATGTGATAGAGACGATTGCAGGAGTGGCAGCACTGAAGTGAGGAAGGTGAAAGCCAAAAAAAAAGCAGCAACTTTTCAACTTTTGGATATGTGGTATCTTGCAGAGATTTTAAGGGACTTCAGATTCAAAGCATTTACTAGTTCTAGCAGTCAGTGAGCAACTAAGTCAATTTAAGGATGGTGGCCAGTCTGCCTCCTGGATCAGTTATGGGCTGGGACTCAAGAGCACAATGAGGTCTCCCACAGAAGGCAGCCAGGAAGCACAAAGACATCATATTGTGAGAGTGGTGGTGTGGCATGGAATCTCATGGAATAAGGAGAAAGACTTAGGGAGGCAAAGAAATGAGAACTGAAAGACTCTGGACACTCACTCCTATTTTCTGCTTCTCAGGAAAAAACAGAACCCGGGTATGGAAAAGACTCTGATTTATGTTGTAACAAGAAAAAAAAAAAACCCACCCCTCCAAAACTTTCTTTCCCCCCAACTCCTCAGCCATCCACAATAAAAAGAAGGGAATAGAAGCCTCTGAATGTTATCATCAAACTGAAAAATCTCTGGGTAAACCACTCAGTGGTACAAAAGTCAGGCTGATACTATGTGTAATGTGAAGGAAAAACAACACAAGACTTTAAAACTGAGGTACAATAAATACACACAATTTAATATGCTTTTGGTACTTAAAATGCCACGTGACGCGTTACATCTCAATGGATATACTTCTGAAGCTCTACGTTCAAGTGATTCAGTAACTTTCAGCAGCCGGTTTGTTTTCTGACCTATATAGCGCATCAAGTTATATAGTGGTGGCAGCTTCTGAAAAGGAGTTTACCTTAATCCTATGTTGTTTCCAAGTACCAAATAGTAAAGTTTGAAGAAGATGAGAAATTTCACAGAAGTATATTACTCAGTTGCAGGCTGTCACTAGTGTGCATATGAACCTGCTTTTTGAACTTCTCACACTTGGACCATATTTCCATCCTCAGATGTACAGTTCTGCATGAGCACAACTATCCACTTAGAGAAAAACTTGTTGTATGTCTAATGAAATAACCATACAGTGTGTGGGAAAATACCAGTGCTTATAAAGAATATGTAAAAAATGACACCTGACAAATCTGTCTTTCTCTTTAAATCCCTCGGCCAGTTTATGCCTCCTCTTTAAGAGACCTCCACAGTTAGGGGTGAGGGAATGCAGGGCGAAACTGCTCCACCTGTAGCTATTGACGTTAAATATCTAGCGTTTAACTCTCTCCGTAGTGTGCCAGTATTCCTCCTCTTACACTCTCGGCCAGCGTGACCCCCTGACCCGAATTCACATGATCTTTATCTCCTTTGCCAGTTCGAGATTCAGTGGATGGTGATTCACTGCGACCCCCTGCGACCCCAGCGCGAAGGCTGCGGCGAGCTGCCGGCTCGGGTGAGCGACCTGCCCTGCCCTGCCCTGCCCTGCCCTGCCCTGCCCTGCCCGCCGTTCCAGCCCACAAGAGTCTCGTTTTTTCTTCCCCTTTCTGGCCGGAGATGCTCTTTTTTACCACACCTGCCTGGTATTCCGTGCTTTCAGAAGTCCAACCCCCCAGAGCAGCAGGAGCCGCCGCAGCCTCATTTTAACCCTTCTGTGCCTTGCCTTCTGCCTCGCCCCCGGCGGGCTGCTCGGCTGGGACCCCTGCGGGCGCTGTGCCTCGCAGGCAGAGGGGCTGTCGCGGCCGCCCCCGGCACCGCCGCAGCACCGGGCGCCTGGCGCTGGGAGACCCGCGGGCGCGGCGGGGTCGGTGTCCGACCCAGCAGCAGCAGGGCAAAGGGTTAAGGCGCTGCTGGCACTCCGTCCTCGCCTGCCCGGCCGCCAGCCTTCCTCCAATCTCTGCGACCCTGCCCTGGGTCGGGAGGGGCTCCGGCCGCGCTCACCTTTCGCCCGCCCGCCCCGGCAGCCGCAGGCTGCTCCCTCCATCCATGGCCCGCCGCCTCCTGCCCCTGGGGCTTTTCCTTCAGGCGCTTTGCCTCGGCCTGGCTCAAGTAAGTTTGTTCTGACTTTGG
>VZTI01001557.1:1449223-1489126 GCA_013397865.1 Struthidea cinerea | reverse complement strand
TTTTTTTTTTTTTTTTTTTTTTTCCCAAGAATAAGTAAATAAAGCACAAGGGCTGTCGGTGCTGCCGCCTGGCCCTGGAGAGGGCGCTGGGCAGTGGCCTGACGGAGGACTCGTGCTGCCGCCTCTGGAAGCCACCTCTGGACGCAGGGCAAGGCAGTGAGGGCGTGAGGAAGGTCTGCTGATGCATCTTCCTGTCCCGTGGAAAAAAATAGAGAAGATCAAAGTTTCAACATCATCTAGTATTGATGGCCTGTTAGGTCATACCTCTTGAATAAATTTGTGGTAATAAAAATGCCTTCAAATATTTTTGGGAAGCTTCATATTTCTTGAGAGCACTGTTAGAATGCATTTCTTGTTATGAAACAAGATTGTTGCATTAGTACTTAGATGCTATGCCAGGAGGTAGGCAAGTTTATGTTTAATTTACATAAACTTTTAAAATTTTAAATATTTAAAATATCAGAAATAAAGATTATATACAATAAACCAGTGTATCAGAGGGTATTGCAAATTATATAAATGAACAAGCCTAGTATCTATTTAAGGTTGCAATGCTGTTAGAGGTTAATATTTAATTTGCTTTTGGGAAGAGATTTAGTGGACATGGAGCTGGAAGAGTCTTAATTAAACTGTTAGAATTTCATATCTGTAAGAGGAAATGGGCTTTGTCAGTGACATCTCATACCACTTTACTTTTTCCTAAAAACAATACAGGCCCATAACCCATTTGTACATATCAACATCCTATAAACAGATCTTTAAAAATCATTGCCTCTCACAATTTTCACTTAAGGCACAGTTTTATTTTCCTTGCCAAAATTCATGGGAACACAATCACATGAAACAGAACACACTAAACTCAGCTCAGCTTTTGGTATCTGTTCACACTTGTATATTGCCTCATATTAGTGGATGAGTGAAAATGTAGTACTAGAGTACAGTCTTTTGAAATATTGAACCTTTTTTATTTTCACTTGAGGAAAAACCATGAGACCTTATTGTACTTCCACTGTGCATTCAACATTTAATTGGGGTTTTAGATGTATAATACCTTCTGTGTTTAATTGGTGAGGCAGTTTTTAAATCCCATTTTATTTCAAAAATTATTTCAGTGTCAGGTTTAATAGACTGTGAAAAGGTACTGTACAGTAATTGCTTGTAATGATCATGTAAGCTTTCAAAATCAAATTGTCGGAACAATTGTGCGAACACTGAATTGCTGGAAATGTGCCAAAAAAAGTGGAAGGGTACCAAAGAAATAGAAGTATTAGATAAACGTAAAAGAAAAGTGCTTCTGGATATCTGGAACTTCCAAATGCATATAAGCTGACTATAAAATTGGAAACAAAAGGAAAAATAAGAACTCCAAATAAATTCCTGGTTATAATATCATGATTGGCTTTTAATTTTAGCCAGATAGACAACTTCAAAGGGTAAATTTAAATCCAGCCTAGCAGCTTTGTGGTTTTTTGTTTGTTTGTTTGTGTTTTTGTTGTGCTTGTCAATGAAACTTTTATTTGAAATGGACAGCACTGACAGGTTTTGTTTTTAACCTTAGCCATGAAATAAGTTCATCAATCTCCCATTATGAGGAAATAAGATCATGTGAGATCCCATGTTTAATTTGTGATTTAACTGAATAATTCTTGGAGATACATAGCACAGGCACTGATGTTTGTCACCAGAAGCTAGTATTTTGAACTTGTGCAGTTTTATCTATACATATAAATAAATATTTTGATTGCAAGTCTCCTGCAGTTATTAGTTTCATTTAATAGCTTCATTTTTCTGTGTTTTATGATGTTTTCTATTGTGATTAAGAAAAACGCATAACCCTTGCATTAACATTGTATACCTTACTTCCAAAGGGATTCACTGGACCTGATGGCTCACGTGGAGCCCCAGGACCAAAAGGACAGAAGGTAGGGATTTCATTATGCATGAAATGATGGATTTTTTTAAGGCAGCATTTTTGTTTTTCTCTATGCGACTAATGAGATGCTGCAGCCTTTCTTAAAGTCTTAAAATGTCTATAGAATACTTGTGTACTGGGCCCTTTTCACACAGTACAAAGAAGCTTCCATTCCCACAGCCAGCAGTGAGGAATGGTGGCTGGCATGACATTGTTGAGGTTAAGGTTGAGGATCTTCACTAATGGTGAGGCCCTTTCCATCCTGTATTATAACTGTGTCATTGTAATGTGCAAGGGGAACCAGAACAGTGAAACCTGATTTCATCAACAATCAAACAAGTGGAATATAAATCAGAAGTCAGAGTAACAAGTATGCTTGAATTTTTGGGGGTGGGGGAATAAAAGGCCTGAGGCTGTGTCTGTTTAATACTGAGAAAGTCTTTCCTTTCTATAAAGTCCTACTGACACCAGCATAGCATTAATGGAGTAAATAATACTTGCAGACTATGTCCACTAAATGATACCCTCCAAAAGGTGAGAGAACATCTTCCTGTATATTGTTTACAAAACTTGATGCTCATGTCTCTTAAAAACTCATTTTTTATCTTTTAAAGGGGGAGCCAGGACTGCCAGGTGCTCGTGGACTTCCAGTAAGTAATGCATTTAGTATACAAGGAGGATTTTTATACCTTAAATATTAATATGAAGGCTTCTTACCATTAATGTAGGGAGGAAAAATGCCAAACTATTTCTGAGGTTTCAAAGAACTCAGAAGTTACAAAAGTAGTACTTTAAGGAACCTTTTTGCCTTTATATCTAAGTGTGCAAATATTACTGAAAGGTTATGTTTGGTTTGTATGCTGCAGAAAAGAAACGGGCCTGTGTGATGTGGTCCCAAGTTTTGGACTGGTACCATTCCTTTCCATCTCTTTGTGAAAATGCTGTGGAGATGAGAGAGCCCATGTTTCATTTGCATATAGTAGTCTACAGGTATTCCTGTTTTCATCTTCTTGCCATATGTTTAAATGGCATCACTGAAGTGTAGATTCTGTGAGACTCCTTGTGCTGTTTGGCTGCTCTGTATGAAAGCAAGACAAAGCATGGAAAAGGACATGCAAAGAGTAATCCTCCAATTGGCATGAAGATGGACTTAACATCCATTTCAAGGACTGAAAATAATAGTGAATTTTAGGAGTTTTGCAAGTTGAAGAAGTGAATGATGGTTGGCATGTAGAAATTTAGCTTAGGAAAAGACCTCAAGGAAGATGAGTAATGGAACGAGATGAATAGTAGAAGTTATAATAAGGCTGCATATAATTAAAATTTAATTAAAAAATATTGGAGAATATTTTGGAGAAATTATTTAAATTAAATAGAAGAGGTATTGTATTCCAGTACAACACGCCTTGTGTATTTTATTTTTTACCTTGTCCTATTAACTCTTATTAAATATATATTAAACAATTATTTTGATATTAGGCCAGAGAGAAAATTATAAAGTTATTCTTGAAAGTATGACATTTTGGACATGTTCAAACTCAAGATTAATCACTTCATGGATTTAAATTCTTAATAAACTACTTTAATTTTCATGCATGCTGATTCTTACTGGAAAATTTGGACAATAGGTTTTAAAATAATTTTATAGTGGCTGGCTGGTCTGTAGGCTCAATATAAGAGCTAAATTTAGTCACAGAAAATGGCAGAATTGAGGTAGAATCTAGGTAGACTGAAACCCCTATATTTTTCTGTTAGAGGCTTGAGGTGGGCTTTTTGTTTTGTTCTGTTGTTTTTTTGTTTGTTTGGGTATTTTTGCTGTCAGCTAGATGGGGAAATAATTACTGGATTGTTTGCAATGCATTTTATAACATCTGGCTGCAAAGAAGAGGTAGTTAAACTCTGTCAGGTATGTTTACTCAGAGGACTTCCATTTTTTCATGGGAAAAAATTATTAGCTGGATGGAGCAATTCTCCTATGAGGAAAGGCTGAGAAAATTGGGATTGTTCAGTCTGGAAAAGACACGTCTGAGGGGTGACCTAATTGCAGCCTTCCAGTATCTGAAGGGACCCTGCATGAGAGCTGAAGGGGGACTTTTTACAAGGGCGTGTGGTGGCAGGACAAGGGGGAATGGCTTCAAACTGGAAGAGAGTAGATTTAGATTAGATGTTAGTAAGAAATTCTTTGCTGTGAGGATGGTGAGGCACTAGAACAGGTTGCCCAGAGAAGATTTGGATGCCCCATCCCTGTAAGTGTTTAAGGCCAAGTTNGTCCAGAATAAGTAGGTGCATAAAACGTGTATAAAGAGGGTTAATTCATTTTAGAGGCAGAGATGTTAATTTGGGAAAGCAGGAAACTGAACCAGCTTTTCAGGGTAGAATGCTGGTTCTTTTCAGAGCAGCAAGGCTTTTGTTACCATATTTTGAGACTGTAAAAGCAATAAATCTGATAAGATTTTGGACCATTGTTCAAAGCTGAGTGATTTTTGTGTGCCCTGAGACTTTCAGTCTTAAGGTGATAACGCTTCAGTGAACCTCGGTAGGGATTGCCTTTGGAGTTGTTCTGCCTCTGCTTAATAAGCAACTCTTTTTTCAGGTGAATCTGCAGGAATATTTATAATGAGGAAATGAAAGTTCCAATTTATTTAAAAGAGAAAAGATGGATATACTTAGTCACCTTGTGTCATTACCCTGGTACTTATTAAGATTAATCCTTCGACCTCACGTGTTAGGAGGAAGCCTGGTGATTGATTTTGTAGCTCCATGGTTGTTAACCCATACATGCTGAATTCATACGCAGAGATTAATGCTCAAAACAAATCTCTTAGGAAAGATTGTATAAATGCAATTTTCCCTCTGACGAATGGCTGTATGCTATTGAAGAAATTGTGCAGCTACTGGAAGATTCTCAGAATGGCCAGCACTGGTCATCTGAGCTTTAGTGAGATTATACCTACTAACAAAACCCGCAAAAACAAAAACCCAAACCAAAACAACAAGAAACCCCACAACCCCCACCAAAACAAACACCCTCCCCCCCCTCACCCCGTAAAACCCCAACAAAACCCACTTATCATAAAAACAAAAAGAAAAAAATCCCTATTAGAAATGGTAGTGCTGGAGTGTCATGGTTCTAATTTTCAGATTCAGAGAATTTTGGAGAAGGTCTTACTACAAATGTGGAGTAATGGGGCTGTTCAACCTTTGCAGTTCTTTGGTTTGATACATGAAACCTCATTTACTAGAAACATAGTGAGCACAATTATGACTCTGCATACTAGCTACATGATTAATTGAGTGCTTAGGTGTAACTGTGCACTGCTTTGAANTTACCTTGTCCTATTAACTCTTATTAAATATATATTAAACAATTATTTTGATATTAGGCCAGAGAGAAAATTATAAAGTTATTCTTGAAAGTATGACATTTTGGACATGTTCAAACTCAAGATTAATCACTTCATGGATTTAAATTCTTAATAAACTACTTTAATTTTCATGCATGCTGATTCTTACTGGAAAATTTGGACAATAGGTTTTAAAATAATTTTATAGTGGCTGGCTGGTCTGTAGGCTCAATATAAGAGCTAAATTTAGTCACAGAAAATGGCAGAATTGAGGTAGAATCTAGGTAGACTGAAACCCCTATATTTTTCTGTTAGAGGCTTGAGGTGGGCTTTTTGTTTTGTTTTGTTGTTTTTTTGTTTGTTTGGGTATTTTTGCTGTCAGCTAGATGGGGAAATAATTACTGGATTGTTTGCAATGCATTTTATAACATCTGGCTGCAAAGAAGAGGTAGTTAAACTCTGTCAGGTATGTTTACTCAGAGGACTTCCATTTTTTCATGGGAAAAAATTATTAGCTGGATGGAGCAATTCTCCTATGAGGAAAGGCTGAGAAAATTGGGATTGTTCAGTCTGGAAAAGACACGTCTGAGGGGTGACCTAATTGCAGCCTTCCAGTATCTGAAGGGACCCTGCATGAGAGCTGAAGGGGGACTTTTTACAAGGGCGTGTGGTGGCAGGACAAGGGGGAATGGCTTCAAACTGGAAGAGAGTAGATTTAGATTAGATGTTAGTAAGAAATTCTTTGCTGTGAGGATGGTGAGGCACTGGAACAGGTTGCCCAGAGAAGATTTGGATGCCCCATCCCTGTAAGTGTTTAAGGCCAAGTTGGATGGGGGTCTGAGCAACCTGGTCTAATGGAAGGTGTCCCTGCTCATGGCAATGGGAACGAGGTGATCTTTAAGCTCCCTTCCAAATGAAGCTGTTCTGTGATTCTATGGTAGGAAAAAATGGGGAAATAAAACAGAATTATTGAAATACTTGGTCAAAGTACTGTGGTATTTTAGCCTGTCAACTGAAATAAAAACTGAGTTGGGGAAAACATACATGATTTTAGCTCACCAATTACAGAATAATGCAAGAATGATTAATTTCAGACAGTCCAGAATAAGTAGGTGCGTAAAACGTGTATAAAGAGGGTTAATTCATTTTAGAGGCAGAGATGTTAATTTGGGAAAGCAGGAAACTGAACCAGCTTTTCAGGGTAGAATGCTGGTTCTTTTCAGAGCAGCAAGGCTTTTGTTACCATATTTTGAGACTGTAAAAGCAATAAATCTGATAAGATTTTGGACCATTGTTCAAAGCTGAGTGATTTTTGTGTGCCCTGAGACTTTCAGTCTTAAGGTGATAACGCTTCAGTGAACCTCGGTAGGGATTGCCTTTGGAGTTGTTCTGCCTCTGCTTAATAAGCAACTCTTTTTTCAGGTGAATCTGCAGGAATATTTATAATGAGGAAATGAAAGTTCCAATTTATTTAAAAGAGAAAAGATGGATATACTTAGTCACCTTGTGTCATTACCCTGGTACTTATTAAGATTAATCCTTCGACCTCACGTGTTAGGAAGAAGCCTGGTGATTGATTTTGTAGCTCCATGGTTGTTAACCCATACGTGCTGAATTCATACGCAGAGATTAATGCTCAAAACAAATCTCTTAGGATAGATTGTATAAATGCAATTTTCCCTCTGACGAATGGCTGTATGCTATTGAAGAAATTGTGCAGCTACTGGAAGATTCTCAGAATGGCCAGCACTGGTCATCTGAGCTTTAGTGAGATTATACCTACTAACAAAACCCGCAAAAACAAAAACCCAAACCAAAACAACAACAAGAAACCCCACAACCCCCACCAACACAAATACCCTCCCCCCCCTCACCCCGTAAAACCCCAACAAAACCCACTTATCATAAAAACAAAAAGAAAAAAAAACCTAGTAGAAATGGTAGTGCTGGAGTGTGATGGTTCTAATTTTCAGATTCAGAGAATTTTGGAGAAGGTCTTACTACAAATGTGAAGTAATGGGGCTGTTCAACCTTTGCAGTTCTTTGGTTTGATACATGAAACCTCATTTACTAGAAACATAGTGAGCACAATTATGACTCTGCATACTAGCTACATGATTAATTGAGTGCTTAGGTGTAACTGTGCACTGCTTTGAATGCTGTCAGTGACTTTTTGCAAGTGGAGTAGTCCCTGGATGGTTATCCAAAGACTTCATTTCTCACAAAACCTCTTGCTTAAGTTATTAAAATACTCAGTGCAAACAGAAAATCAAAAGGCTTGGATACAACACTAATTAGTTTTAAATTATTATCACATTTTTCCATGTTTATCCAGTGGCATTTATCAGCCAAATTAGGACTTCTGGGTATTTTCAAAAATGAATGTTAAGGACATAAAGTTATATATATATCATTTGCTTCTCTGCTTCTGTCACCTTTTCTTCCCCAGAATGTACCCTGGCAATCTTCAGTCATCATCTTAAGTTACCCCTTTTTTGTGTTTTTTTTTCCTGCTTCATAATTTTGTTTTAATTTGTTCCCTTTGTCTCATCAATTTGGTGGATAATCTTCCAAATGACAGGTTACAAAGTTCTTAGAATTCTTCTGATTAATTGAAGTAATTTTTTTATTCAAGTAATTTAAATATGCTGATGTCTCTGACCTGGTCCTGGTAGATGGATCTGGGGCTGCTACATTTAAGTGCATGTAATGCACCCTTCAGTCCATTCTCTCCTTTAGTTCCCTCTACCTTTTCTGCAAACTGATATATGGCTAATGGTTTACACATCTGGCGTATGGGGAGGATTGTGTGTATTTAGTGACAGAGAATTTGAAAATATTTTAAAGTCTACTAAGACACAGCATCCAGCACAGGGTACGCTTGCAAACACTGGACTCTCCATGGTGGATGCCAGGGGTGCTTATCAGATCTATGGGGCAGGCGTCTCTGAGGCAGGAGATTACAGACTCTGCATTGCTGCCCAGGCCTGTGCACTCCGTGTGCTCTGTGGGTCAGATGAGCACCTCCAAAGCAGGCAGCAAGCACCTGGGCAGGTGAGGCTGCGGTCCCAGGCTGTGTGGAGAGGCTTTCCCTTTACACAGACAGAGGAAGGAATATGAACAGCTGCTTGGGACCAGGAACTACTCTGTGCATGTCCTTACTGATGATTGCCCTGGAGCTCTCAGCTTTGCAACTTGGTCTGCTTGTAGAGAGTTCATGGCCAGAAGGACGGAGGATCTGTGTGAGGGGGAGGCATTGATTGCCGGGAGACAATCCCTGCTTTTTGCAGTCTTAATTTAGGAATATGAGAGGATGCAGTGGAGTGGTCAGAGGAGGGGACAGCCTTCTCCTGGGCTGCTGTGTGGGCTGGACACAGTAGCTGTAGCTGCTTCTTTTGGTGTTGTCCACCTTCCCTGCCACTGTTACAGGGTGTGCTAGGAAGGGGTACTCCAATGAGAACCTGCAAGCAGGTGGTTTCCTCCTTTCAGAGGCAGGTGGTATTACAATATTCAATAGGTGATACAGTGAAAGTTTGATTTGTATAGTCAAATATAGATACGTATAATATGATGAATTGTAGCAAGGAAGTGTGAAGCAATAGAAAAGGGATTATGTAGGTTATGCAAGCTTACTTTCTGCTGTGTATTAAATGGTTAAAATGGAATGATTCTGATGAATGCTTGAAAATTTCCCTATATTATACAGATTTTTCTAAACAGCCTTATAAATACAACCCTGGATTGATATTCTGTGGCTTTTAAACTCACATTCAGCCCAGATGCCTTATTAAGTCAAATCTCCCAAATATTTAAGTATGTTTGGGATTTTTATTTTAGTGTTTTGTGCGTATCACCGACACTATTCTCCATAAAATTTTCCGTTTGCTTTAAGAATGCAAGACTGAGGGATCTGTTTTCTTAGAGGGAGTGTGTCATCCAAACAGGCAGAAACACATTTTTATCTTGGACAATTCTCGTTAAAATGATTCAGAGCAATACTGCTGGAAAATGTAAACAGGAGAAGTTTGGTGTTCTTTCTGATTACCAAAAACCCTAAGTTTAATGGATTTATTTAGGCCTCAGAGAAGCACCGGGGGAAAAAAAGTTCTCTTTTGTCATAAATTCAAATGTACATTTAGAAGGAAATTATTATAGCATAGATATGTTTATCATGGTACTTGATAATTATCTAAACACAAAGCCTTTAATGTCTTCATTCCTTTGTGGAAGTATCTGTGTTTATAAATGTATGTAATGATACTGCAAGGCAAGTTAATCAGTAATTTAATTTTCTCTACTGATATTGGTTACCTAATAATAAAATTGATTTTTAACAGTAGTTAAACAAGTTTTGAAAATGATTTTGCAGAATGGGATGAGGATTTTCTCACACCTTTTTTATCCCAAATACTCTATTCTTGGAAAACAGCTTAACTAGGTTTGGAACCCTCCCCATATTTCTGACCTTTTTTTTGTGCTTCACAGGGCAAGGGGCTTCTTGGACCACCTGTAAGTATCAATTTTACCATTCATAAATACACTGTTCAATGAATCTGTTTGAATATTTAATAAAGCTATTATACTATAATTAAAAGTAATTCAGTGAAGCAAGAGAGTTTTAATCTTTACATTCTATGTCTATTATGTATGTTCTCTTCAGCTACCACTGAGGTTGTGTAGATCTGTGGTATATGGGGCAAGAATATTGGTGTCTGAAAGCACAGCTTTTTGTTTGTGAGAATTACAAGTTCTCAATCCTTGGATGCTTGTTACATAGGTATTATGTGGTATAAAAATACTGTTTACCTTGGCTGTTGTAGGGTCCAGCTGGTGCAGCAGGACTTCCCGGGGAAGTAGGTCGTGCTGGTCCCCCTGTAAGTACTACTGTGTTTGCTGAAAATGTAGGTTTATTCATCTGCTAGAAGGTACTGAAAGAAAAAAGTGGGCCATCTAAGTACTGTTTGGGCTATCACAGCATTTTCAAATGTTTTTTTTCCTCAGCAGTGATCACTGGTAGAAGAAAGATTATGTTTGAAGCTCATCAGAAATAAGAACAAAACAAAGTCAGGGGCACCTGTCAGATTAGAATTAAATGTTTCGTGGAGTGTCTCATACTTCTCTTATTCAAGGGAAGCTGAAATCAAAAAGCAGCCCTGCCAGAAACACAGGAAATGTAAACTTTAACTACTCAATCTACTGATTTTTATTTGCATATCAGTGAACATGGCAATTCAGTATTTCTTCTTGGTCTCATTTTAAATGTGGCTCCATCTATTGACCTTACTGCTGAACTGTGCACTCAGTTTCGCCACACTGTCATATTTTGACACCACACTTTACTGAAATGGAAGTTGATGCCAACTGGTATTTTTCTACTTGAAATCTGAAATAGCATTAAACTTTTGTTTAATAAAACCTACTTTTTAATGCAATTATATAAATTAATTTTAAAAGAATGTTAAAAATTGCCAATTTGTTCCAGAAGATGAGCCATCTACCTCACTGTCTTGTCTGTAGGAGGGGCAAAAATGGATACTTCGGGAAGTGTACAGGCTATTGTCGAATGGCATTTTTCTGTCATAGTGTTGCACATTCTGGCAGTTAGTTGGTAGTTCAGAGACTGCCTGAATCAGAAATTGCATCTATGGTGCCTTTTCTAAAGCTGCATGTGAGCCATTAATGCAGTTGGTCTCTGAATCCGTTTATATCCCAAGCCTCCATAACACATTGTAATAATGAGTCCCACAATGTAATTATGCATTGCATGGAAAGGAATGGCTCTATAGCTCATGCATTTTGAGAATTAACGAATAATTTTTCTATATTCATCTTCTTAACTGCATTTATAACTTAAAAAATGTAAAAAATACTATTGAAATGACAATATTAAGTTAAAAGGTGGTCTCTGCCCAATTATTAGATCTATTTTAATTAAAAACATTCAGAAAAAAATAATTTGCAGAGGTTCCACATTGTCTTTACTTATGAGAGCACTCAGCATCAAAATTTCACAAAACAGGAAAAAATTCTAACTTGGCAAATTCTTCTTGTGCTCTGAAAAAGTGGATTTTCCCCTCTCTCTACTTGGGGCATTTTTGCCATTTACTAGAGTTCTTCTCATTCATAACTTAATAGCAGTTATAGAGGAAGAGTGCATAGGTGATCCTGTGGTCAGATGTTTCAGCTTTCTAAAGCAGGCAAAAATGTTTTGGTTTTCTTGTAGCTCCTATTTCACAACATGGCTGCTGTTCTACTAAAAAAATTGGTTTTTCCATTCTGTTATGGGAGCCACGTTGTGTGCTGGTGTTTGAATTGCCTATCTAGTCTGTCCTTCTGCAGCCACTAAATTTCTCACTGTTGTTGTGTGGTCTGAGTATGTGACTACTGGTTGTCAATATTGCTATCAATCAACTAAATTATTTTACCCCTTTTAAGGGAGATCCAGGAAAAAGAGGGCCACCAGGGCTACCAGGACCTCCAGGTCCTCCAGTAAGTGATTATGTTTAATATGTGCTTACATCTGAATTTTTTGTTGTTGCTGCTTGAACAAAGCAACTCCCCAAGCTCCACAGCTGAATGCTGACTTTAGGATTTCAGAAGGAGTTCGATCTTCCATTTGGAAAGCAATTTTCTGCTCTTTAGGTTATAAAATGGTAGTTTGAAATGCAAACTGTGTAACTTCTCTCATGATGCCTTCCCATTTCTGTAAACTGCAAGTACACAGGTTTTAAATTTCCCTGTGAATCATAATACTGTAAATGTAGTCTTTGTTGGGCCTCACTGGTGTTACTGAAGTAGGGGCAGGCTTTTCTCTGTTAGGAGAAGAAAAAATTAATATTTGGCTCATGAGACAGAAATATATGCTTCCAGGTGGGTTGAGTTCTAATGTCTTTCTTCAATCAAATCTGCTACTTGGAAGGAATAGAAAAAAGCTTTATAGCAGTGCTTTGCCTCTCCAGGGAAATGGCTACCTTTTCTTAACCTCTTGGGAGGAGGAATGTGTGTTATGCCTTCGTCTTGTGGCGATTTACCTGCCCAGAGAAATAAAATGGAGAGTTTGGCAGACACATCTCAGTCTGAGTGCTGGGAAGTCAAACCGCAGGAAAGGTGTCAGGCTAATGTCTTTTTAAAATCTGTACTGTTCCTCTGCTGGGAACCTCCTCCTCCCCACTCTTTAGGGACTGATCCTAAGTATATATGCTTTGTTTATGCCATGTTTCTTGTTTTCATGAAAGTTGCCAGAGAATTGACAGAGGCTTTTTAAAAAACATGAATGGTAAATTGGAGAAGAGTAGTTTGGAAACAAGTGGAAATGAGTTCTCAATAATGGCATATAGTGCTTCTATTCCTTAAAGTTTTGTCCTTTTTAGGTTTCTGAAGTGCCACGGTCCCACTCCAGTTGATGACATTATACACCCAAATACTCTTGGCTTTTTAAAAATCCCTCTGTATATAAGGAGACCATTTTTTAAGGAGCTCATTCCTTAAACTCTCCTGTGCTTTTCTCTGAAACAGTGTACTCCCTCCCACGGGGCTTCAGAGAACCCAGCTGCTGCTGTGAAATAATCTTTCTCCCTGTTGTGCCTCATAAACCTCCTGTTAGCTTCCATCAAGTATTTGATTTAATATGAGAAAGGGCCTTCTCCCCACTGAGTCCATCTCATTGTACACTGATGTCTAGTTTATTGCAACTGGCATCTACCAATACTTTTGAGAAGACTGCTTTCCCTGTAAAAATAATTTTCTCTGTAAAGACCTGGATCTTTTGCTGAGTGGCACAAAGTTGTTCTTATTATAGAAATTGTCTTGGGCTCTGTGGGAGGTTAATGGGGTTTGGACATATTTGTTCTATATTTAACAGAAGATATAGTTGAGGTAGTTTAAAAAGCAAGAGAAATATTTTGGGCTTTTTTGAAAAGCTGATCTAAGTCAGAGGATAGGACCTGCAGTTCTACAGCAAAATCCTACATTTTGGGTGCTTTTCATGTGAGAGATCCTTTGGTTGATTGTATTTCTGATTCCAGGTTTAGATAGTAGTTTTATCTAATGCCTGTGTTGCCTAACCATGTCTGGTTATTGCTCTATTGCTGACTTTGATTAATTTAATTTAATTTAATTTAGGGAACTATTGGCCTGCAAGATGGTGATCTGTTGGTAAGATTATTGTTCATATTTTTGTTTCTTTGTAAGTAATCTCAGACAATCTTACTCAGCCTATATGGTAATAACTATGTGAATGCTTTTCCAGTGTCCCAGTGCTTGTCCACCTGGCCGTCCAGGACATGCTGGCTTAATGGGTATGAAGGTAAGAGAACTTGTTTGTTGCAGCATTCCTTCCAGAGATGCTGTCTCAAGGCACTAGGGAGGGTAATTACTGACTTGGAAAAGGGCTTTTCTCCCTTAATTTCAAGAAAGATTGCATCAGTGTGGTTGCTTATGGTTATTCAACTGTTGACAGCCAAAATAATTTCTTGTTGTTGAAATCTCTTTCTGCTTCTCTAATCTTCACTGTAAATTTATGTGTGGTCCTGAGAAGATTAGAGTATGTTAAAGATTGCTTCATTCACTTCCTGGATCATTTGTGGTCCAACTCCAGAAACTCTAAATATTCCCCCAGATCCTTAATCTTTTTGACTTCTTTTTCTCTTCCTGGGAGACCTGTAACATACTAAATTGAAATTAACACGTTTTGAGTCTCATTTTAGCTAAGATTTTTAAAGTATGTTCTTTCCAGGTTTCTAGAAATACTGTTGGCCTGAGGAAATTTTTATGGGATAACATAAGAAGAAATACTAACCTGCCTAGAAATGCAGCCTTGTTAGATCCAGAAGCAGATATTTTGAGCATGGTACTTAATATGTAGTGTTTCCTAGACAGGTGAGGAAGCAGTAGTGAATGGGGGTGGAGAGGGAACAGCAAGACAGCTCCCAGCAGTCCATGTCTGTTTTGGAAGACTGTATTTTAGTTCTGAATAGTCTCTATTTATTTATTTATTTATTTCGGTTTTTCTTTTTTAATTTAGGGGCAAAAAGGTTCAAAAGGAGAGTCTGGTGAACCAGGAAAACAAGGTTATAAGGTAAAATAAAAAAAGAGGAAAAAAACTGCTCTTGTTTTTAGCAAACTAATAATAGTGTAGCCTCGCCTTCAAAAGCAGTATTATATTTTGTTATAAGTATTAATTGTTTTAACAGAATACATGAAGTGATACTACATTTCATAATTCTCCACAGTACCCAAAGGCACATCTCTATTCTTTATTCACCTGTACTGTGTAATTATTACTATGCACAAGTCATACTCCTCTTGCTTTTTATTTTGATTGTTCTGTTTAATTATTATAGAACTTATGGGAAAAATTAAAGCTAAGTTTATTAATTGAAAAACTTTCAAATGTTTAAATGCAGACTAATTCCTTGAATTTACCAAGTGGGCTGTTCTGCAGCACAGATGAGTAGTTACATGAAGAATGAGAGGGAAAGGGACATTTGAGAGGGAAAGGACATGGTATAAGTTCATAAGCAGAGGCCAAGTCTGATTCGCCTTGAAAACTGAAATGTTAACTCTCTTAAGGTATTTCATTTGAATTATCCTTGTTATATAACCTCACTAATATTGAAATATTTGCAAGAAAATTTCAGATTTGCACTGCCTTGGTCCATGCTTCAATGTTGCAGGAAAAAGCGTTAGAGAAAACTTTTTGCACTTTTAGTCTGGAAGAACAAGAAATGATAGAATCATAGAATGTTGAGAGGTTGGAATAGACCTTAAAGATCATCTAGTCCCAACCCCTCTGCCATGGGCAGGGACACTTCCCACTAGACCAGGTTGCTTAAGGCCTAATCCAGGCTGACCTTGAACACTGCCAGAGCTGGGGCATCCACAGCCTCCCTGGGCAATCTGTTCCAGTGTCTCACTACCCTCACAGTTAAGAATTTCTTCCTAATAGCTAGCTTAATTTCCCCTCTTGCAGTTTGTACCCATTACTCCTTGTCCTATCACTACAGTTCCTGACAAAATCCTGAAGAGATAAATGTCAAGAAAAAATGGAATGACAGATTTAAGAGTAAAATATCATTATTCTTTATACTGAGGTTTCTTTGAATTACCCTTTTGACTAATAATTGAATGGAATGTGAACCTGAATGAGTATCTGTCTGAGGAAGTGGTGTGACTTCCTTTGGTTTTCTTTCAAGCAGGACATGGTGACAGAAAACATTACATAGTGAATGCAGCTCATACT
This sequence comes from Struthidea cinerea, assembly GCA_013397865.1. Classification (NCBI taxonomy): domain Eukaryota; kingdom Metazoa; phylum Chordata; class Aves; order Passeriformes; family Corcoracidae; genus Struthidea; species Struthidea cinerea. Next base: position 1,473,630 of record VZTI01001557.1, on the reverse strand, counting down.
GTGACAGAGCAATATGCATAGTATGGATTTGCTATAGGTGTATTCCTTTTGCTTTCCCAGGGTGAAGAAGGGGACCAAGGACCCAGTGGTGAAGTGGGAGCTCAAGGCCCTCCAGTAAAGTATTTCCTTTTCAAGTGTTACTCATTTGCTTCATAATGACATATCTTTTATTATTATTGTAAGAAAAAAGATATTATAAAACTTCCATGCACCTTTCTCTTTATTCTGCCTTATTGTCTATGAATGAAAGTAGAATTATTTAAGTCCCCCCCATTATTGCTTTGCACAGAGCTCCATATAGTTCTATGGAAAGGCTAACTTTAAAAACTATTTCGTGTCCTAAATTTTGTGTTGTGCTTATATTGTGAAAATAGTTGGATTTTTTTTTTCCCTTGGCCTTCCTTTTCGTAATTTCCATGACTCTGGCTTCATCCTTGCAAAGGACCTGTTTGTTTGAAACAATCAACTGTGAAATTCAGACTTAGCGACAATTTGAGGATGAACTGGCAACCACTGAAGAATATGGGTTTTTTCCTGAAGTTTTTTTCCTTTTGTCTTGCAGACGAAGTATCCCTCAATCATACCTAGTTATTTTCTTGTCCTGATTCACTGTGCTTACTTCTGACACATACCTCCTCAGCTTGTTCCCTGTGAGATGCTCTATTTGTTACCATGGCTGAAAAGGACTAGGGAACAGAAGAAAGGTGTCATTCTAAGTAGGAGAAACAGGCATAACACCTTTAAATTCTATGGTTTATTTTCTGATGGGATCTCATGTTTTTTTCTTAGGTGTAAAAGTATTTATTTAATGCCATTGGTGTCCCGATGTGATATTCTACAGGAGCTTACCTTAATGCACGTGACATCTAAATGCTAAATTCCAAATTCTCTATGAACATAAACATAAGACAACATAAACCTCTGTATTATGACTAGGAAAAGATAAAGAACAGACTAAATAAAGGAAAGGGTGAATTCCTTCTGATGCTTGATCCTGAAAAAGTATCCCTGAGGTCCTGGTGCAGACAAAGTACTTGTATAAGAGGCAGCTTCTCTTGTCTGAAAGGCCTGTGGGGACTAATTCATTTTATTCAATTTGGTGAAATTCGTCAGGCACTGTGAAATAACAGTCAAATTAAAAACCAATTAAAGATTGACTTTCCTTCAGTTTTGTGTTTTGTTTTAATGCGTTACTCATAACATTTCACTGTATCACCAGCTGGTCACCTTACAAACAAACTCTAAAAAAATTGTTTTTTATTAAAATTTAGGTTTCATAATATGCAGAAAGTGATATCAGATATATAACCCATATGAAAAAGGACAGACAATGCTTTAGAGGCACAGATGGAGAGCCTGTAGACTCTGTTGTATCTTATAAGTTCCATTCATAAATGAATGAAAGGGGTTAAGTATCCAGTCTCCACCACAGCACCTGCAACCCAACCAATGTATTGTATTGACAAGAAGATTTGCATAAGATAGCCACCCCTGGGAGAGGCGTTGTTTTTGATAGAAGGTATTGGATACCACAGTGTGCCTACTTCCAACTTTGATCTTAGGAGCAGGATTAAACTGTGCTCATCTCCCTTGTGGGGCTGCTGTAGGCATGGTTGCATTGTCATTATTTTCCCCACCTTTTGGGCTGACAAGGCTTCAGATGTTCTGTGCAAGGTTCCATCTAACTTTGTGATGATAGTTATGATACATCCTGCTGCACTAGCGTGTCTGCTCAGTTTAGCCTCTTGTGTGGTGGACACATAAACTTAGCACTTGCACTCTCAAAAACCTTGCCCTATTTTATCAGCGTCCTATCCCCCACTTAAGGCAACTTAGCACTTTTGCAAATTTGGCCACCACATGTTCCTTTCACACAAGCTGCAGGTGAGTTGAATGCTTCAACTCTGTGGTAAACAAGAAGAAAAACCAGTGGGTTTTTTTGGTCCTTACAGTGTATTTGTGGTTTTATAATATAGCCTGATAGTTTTGTTATTCTTTTTAAAGTTCTAAAATTAGTAAAATATCAAATGATCATATAAATTAAGAATTCTAATGCAGCAGTAGTTGGATTTCTCCTTTAATACTAAGAGAATAGTAAAATAAAGGGTGTAGAACTCTTGAATCTTCTTTCTGAAAACTAGGACAGTTCTGATGAGAAGAATTCAGCATAATTTGAATATACTTTTCTATTTCAGGGCATTTTAGGTATCAGAGGTATAACTGGCATAATGGGACCTAAAGGTACCAAAGTGAGTATTAACCTTCTTTCTAAAAAATGGCCAGTATTAAAGAAAATGTACACCTCTGGATGTTTTAAAAGCTTATTTAAGCTTCTTCTTAATTTCCCCTGTGTTTTCTCTCTCCTGCCAGCTGTATTTCCACATCTACTGTACTTCTTGTTCGGAAGAAAGGTAGCTCAGTCTTTCTAATTGATGAAGGACACTCTTCACTCCTTTCCCCCAGTCCCTGCATTTATGGTAGTTTTGCATGTATGCAAGTCTGTAGTTAGCAAGATAACAAGTTATAACAATTATGAACTATAGCACATTTTAATTAAACCTAAAATTTATTAAGTAGTCCCTCCTGTGATTTGTATCTTCCTAAAGCCTTTTACTTCCATCATCATCCCAGTTTTTGTCAGGAGTTTTTATTGAGAGTTTGTTCTTCTTTCCATTCTTTCTGTCTTTAACATCTCTGTGTCTTAAATTGCTGCCAGTCAAAACTGGCTGTTATGTTTTTAGTTTTGTGATTTTGCTAAATCTAAATGGTAAAAATTTCTGTAAGGAATAGAACGTAGCTATCCTGCCATTGTCTCCTTCTCCAGAAGTCAAATCACGTAAATCTTGTGATCATCTGTCTTTGGAGACAACATCAAATTCCTCCTGATTACGAATCTTCTCATGAATGATCCTTCCTGACCTCTTGGACATGTTTGCCAAGTTATTACTATCTTACTTCGCTTTCCTGGCCTTTGTGTGTTCTAATTCTTCGTACTTATTTGCCTACATTTTCTGTAATGTTTTGTCTACTCGAAATATTTACTACATCTGTTTGACAAAGGAGTTCCATGTTCTCTCTAAATCTTTAAAAAAATTTTTTTTTATCTACATTTACATTTATTTACAGGGTAGAGATTGCACTGTTTCCTTGAAACATATGTGATAAAAATAGCTGCACTGCACTTGATGATTTCTCTGCATATTTGATGTTATTCTATTATGAGATGAAGGATATAGTAGTATTAAAGAAGACACAGAGGTTTTTCAAAGTAGCATGTGAAGGTCTACCTCCTTCCTAGAATTTTTAGAGAAAGATCTGAATGTTGGTTTTTGACTGATATTTTTTCATGGTTAAAATATATTTGCTTTCATATCTCCATTAAAAAAACGAGATAGATGAAGAAAATGGTTTCTTTCTTTTTTTTTTTTTAATTGGAGCTATAAACCCCCCTTATCTGTAGAGAATTTACAACTCCTAGCAAAGCAGGAGGACACATAAGTTGTTAGTGCTCCAGCAGTTCACTTCAATGTCCTGTGTTATTTATCTGTTTCGTAGGGAGCTCGTGGTCTTGATGGTGATCCTGGTCCCCAAGGTCTTCCTGGTGCACCTGTAAGTAGAGTGTAGGTTATCCAAACACTTCCCAGTTAGTGAAACGTTGTGGCTGTGAATCAAAAAAGCCTCTAATTAATTCAATTCTATTGATTCCTCACAGGTGAATAAATGATATTACAGTGATATCAAGTCTATAATGTCTTAATGTTCCCAAATAATTCGAGGTAGATGAACCCATTTTTGACTTCTTAGTATGTTATGGTTACCTCTTCTGAGTCCTACTGTGCATTAGGATGGCTTGGAATTTTTCATGTATCAAACTGGAACAAAACCTGTACTGGGCAATTTGTGCCATTTCTGTTGGAGGTTTTTATTGTGTGTGTGTTTTGTTTGTTTGGGGTTTTTTTGGTTTGTTTTTTAGTTTGTTTTCTTTAATTCTTCCTTGCTCTGTGCTTCCATAGCTGGAATTTGTGCTTGGAATAGCCAGTAACTCTGTATTAAACAAACAAGTGCAACGTCCTTTGCTTACACACTCCTGAAATCCCAGGTGATGTCTTGAGCTCTGTCTTTTAAAATATATCTGTCAGCTGCAGTTTTAAGAAACCGCATTTTAAATATAGTGTGATTTTGAGATGTCTACTTTCACCAAATGTGGGTTGTACTTGTTGATTTTCTGAGAGTTTTAGCTAAAAAATACAAGGAAGTTTATTCTTGTTTAATTTCTAAACCTTTTTTTTTCCTGTAGGGGGATCAAGGACAGAGAGGTCCACTAGGAGAGACAGGTCCAAAGGGAGAAAGGGTGAGCACAGACAAATCTTGACTCTTGTTGACTTGCAAACATTAGTTACCTAATAGCATATAAACAGTGCATAACTGGTACTCTCAAAGTAATGTATATCTGAATGAGTATGCTACATCTGAATATATATATGAGAATATTTATATATATAGATATCTGAATATATCTGAATGAGACCTTCTTTTAATCTGTCATTTCATTGTCTTTAGCTGCATTTTTAAAGATTGTTATTATTCTTAGGGTCCTCAAGGTACAAGAGGAATAAATGGCCTCCCTGGGCCTAAAGGAGAGCCTGTATGTATATTTAATTTCTTTATTTGCTTCATATGATGTTAATTTGTTTATTAGTGCTTGGGCAAAATCTCTTCAAAGTTACATTAATTTCTGTTTTCTTTTTTCAAGGGCTTACCTGGAGTTGATGGCCGTGAAGGGATCCCTGGAATGCCTGGAGCTAAAGTAAGGCACAATTGGCGTATGTCTGAACTTTGGTAGTGCCCTAGATTTGTTCACTCATTTGTGGCTGCTGCTCATGGCTTTATGCACATTATTAGGGTAATTTAATTAACATTCCTAGACTATAGATCAAAAAGTATGTCAACTCTGTGTTCCAGAAATAAAATACTCCCTCATGTTTTATTTGCATAAATTACAACTTGTAATGTTTTACAGGGTGAACCAGGAAAACCTGGAGCTCCAGGTGATACAGGGCTCCAGGGATTGCCAGTAAGTGTCAAGTATGTTACCTTTGAATGGTAGGCTTAGTTCAAATCATAGAAAGGCTGTGTATAGGTTAATTTGATTCTGATATAGGAGGAATTCAAGTGAAAATCTAAGCAAAAGGCCCAGGGCAGAGTATGTGTAATGCAAGGGGAAATTCTGCTATGTGTATGCAAAGCCTTTGCACAAAAGTCTACATCTCCTTATGGTGCCATTGTGAGGAACTTGGCCTCACAAAACATTTGTGGCCAGGATGTGACTCTCCTGGTGTTCCTCCTGTCTGAGACCCCGTGGATACTATGGTGTGACTCCACAATTAGGGCTGGTCTCACTGTATTGACTAGGGCCAAACTATACCCAGGCTGAGCAGGAAAAGCTGAGCTGCTAGTCTGACATACCTTGCGTGAACAATCCTCCTTTGATATTCTGCTGGCTCAGAACATCTGGAATGCGTCACGCTCGTGCTTCTTCCTGTGGGGGGGTCGGAGGTCTCTGGTGTATCCCCTGTGGTGAACTTACAGGGAATCAGTAGGGCTTTGTGGGCTCTTTCAGAAGGTAATCCTTGGGCATTAACTGAGTTTGAAAACTGTGTCAATTGTCAAAGGCTAAATAGAAACCTCTTCAAAACACTTCGCTATAGGAGTAGTTGCCGTGAGGAATAGTGAAGGTGATGTTTTAAAACAGAACTGGACATAAATTTGTAATACTAAGTGAACTCTTAAGCTTGGAAGACCATTTGGTAAAAGCTTACTTGCTATGAGCTGTTGCAGAGAAGCGAGGAGGGAATGAAAACTGTCCAACGGCATCTGTTAAACTCTGCACCTCCAGCCTCACCACACCGGGACAAGCATGTATTTCTAGTCTAAGACAGAAAAAGTCACAACTTCTCACTTATCCATGCTCCTTTTGCAATTTGTGAAGTAAGAATAATACTCCTTCTTTGTTACTTTGTAAACAGAAAGAATTCAAGTTTGGTCCCTTATTGAATGAAAATGCTTCGGTATCAATTAAAAGGATTAGAAATACTCAAGCACGAGAAGGATGTTGTTTTAACACCATTTCCAACCCCCTTAACAATAAACAAATGTAAATCTTTTTTCTTTCAGGGTTTACCAGGCTCTCCAGGTATGAAAGGTATTCCTGGCCCAAAGGTAAAGCATCTTGAGTTTTGTCTTTCTTATACTACTGTATTTGTGCTTATCAAGTTCTAAAGTATTCAATGAAATTGTACTAACTTTCTCTTGTGTTAAGAGACAAGCCTCAGGCTGAAAGAATTAAATATATTTTTTTAATCAACTTTGGCCTGTGCATTTTCATGATTCTTGTGCTACATGACATGGTTTTCATTATTCTAGGCATTAAATAATACCTAGAAAGGGCCTTTCCTTTTAAATTTGTGGAAATCATTGCTAGAGGAAGCTTGTGACGTGCCTACCTCACTACAGCTTGAAATGAATGATCTTGTAATAAGAATAGTATTTCTAGCCACCCTAAGTTGATTCAATCAGAGAGGTTGTTACCTCTATTTAGGTAGGACCAAATTGCAGCATCGATTCCAATTTAGTTTAAAAAGTTGTTGTAAGATTGAGACTGTAGAATATTTCAGACAATGATGTTTGAGTATAGCTGTAAATAATTGAAAAAGAAAACTAGACTGAGACACAATTTTTGTCTGAAATTACGTGGAGTGATATTGCCTTCTGTGATTTGAAAGCAGCAATCAAATCTATTTGGGATTTGTCAGCACATAAACAGCAAAGGAACTGAAATCTGACTTCTGAAAAATTAGATAGAAGGGTTTGGTCAAAGTTAAAAGAACACCAAAACTAAGGCTGAAGTTAAAAAATTAACACAGGCTGATTTTTTTAGACCTTGTTGCTTTCCTTGTTTTAATTTTTTATTTTAAAATGGAGCAGCAAACCATTGGCTCAGCTAATATTTTTCATCTTCTGTCCAACAGGGTAATAGAGGTCCTCCTGGAGTGCCAGGGTTAATGGGGAATCCTGGTAAACAGGTAGAACCATTAATCTTATACAAAAGATCTAGAACAATGTGTAAAAAAAACACTTTTCAAATTGGTTGCATTTCAATTTGTTCCCCAAAACAGGGACAACAGGGCCCAGAGGGAGAAGCAGGTCCAACAGGACCCCGGGGACCACCAGTAAGTATGGAATAAATTTCTAATCGAGCGTATGTAAAATTGCAGTATCTCAATATAGGGTTGCTGAAGCTAGCCACAAGGTAAAGTTATTATTTATCATAAGTTCTAATTTTTGAGGTAAGTAGTAGTTCTTTATCATCTTTACCAAGAGGATGTGCATCATCACATGGAGGAATACAGTCCTATATATGTCCAATAATGTCCTATGATTGTTTTTGGCTTTGGTGAAAAGTTAAATTTTTAACCTTTGTTTATGTTCTTCTTGTCTTTGTATTTAAATATGCTGAGTAAAAGACAAAACAGAGGGAATAAATGTGGTTGAGACAAAAAGCTGGAAGCAAACTCCTGTTCTTCGACTGCAGCACTCTTGTTGACATTATGAACGTAGATACAGTGGTGTGAAGAATAGAATTTATCTTTAACTGTAAGCACTGATGCTGTAATTTCTTTCCCTGGAGATTTTCCTTAACACTAGAAAAATTTGGAAGACTGGAGAAATTGCTTCTGGGCAGGTAGCTTGCTGCAGGAAATAAATCTGCTAAGGAAAGTGAACTAATGGCATTTGTAAAGGCTCAGTTTTGAAGACAAAGGACAGCTGGATACTGGAGAGTGTTGGGTACTGCTTTCTGATTCTCTCTAGAGGGGACCTGACATGGTTTGAAGCTGCGTAAGGCTGATTTAATTTCCCTTTGCTGTTAATCATTCTGGATGAAGGGGGATGAGAGGCTCGGTGATTTGAAGAAAATTTTCATGTACAAACATTCACTCTGATGACATTAACCAGGCTCCAGGCTCTGTGAGCAATTGCTTTTTCAGGCTTCCCTCTTGCCACTGAGTCTCTGGGGACAGTTTCCTGGAATTTTCTGAGCTTCTGCTATGTTACAATGGTACGAGTTTTGCTCATGCAGTTGTAGGGTTATTCTCATATGGGGTTTCGTGAACTACTGTCTGTGATATATTTGTAAGGGTCAGGAATATCTTCTGTGAATTAGCTGCTTAAACATATGCCAGCAGTCAGCCAAGTAACAGATTCCATTTTCTTCTGGTTTTTTTTCTGTGGTTTGTGCTATCATGGGCTAGATGCATTAATTCATCAGATCACATTTATTTTGGGCAGTCTTTGCATGACTGCTGTGTCCACAGCTGCCTAAGGATGACACAAAAAGGGGATTATAAGAGCATTTGCTAGGATGGATTACAACTCTCTTCAGCCTCCCAGATACCCAGCTTGCAAACATTTATTTTCATTCTTTGTGTTTAAAAGTGTTGGGTACACTAGAAAAAGTTTTCAGCCCTGTTCTTAGGCTGATACTGTACACTTCTGACAGGAACAAGAATTCTAATTGAATGAGACCAAAGTAATTGCCCACTCTGACAATGCACTGTAATCTGCTGAACTATTCTTTTAATCCTTTCAATGTGAACATGAATTTACAAAATCAGCAGTCCGTAGAACAGGGGTTGACACACAAGGTTAATTATTAGTAACTCTGTAGATGGACAGAAATACTTAATGCAGATTAAATACAGTGATTTTTTTTCCTTTTATCACTCTAGAGACCAGCAAGACATCTGGATTCCTTGCATTTATTTTCTCTGTGTTTATAAAGTGCACTCATTTAGGAAAACATGTAAACATTAGAACCAAAGCAAAGAAAAAAAAGCTTTTGGTCAATGAGACATGAAGAAAGGAAGCAAATTATTGATTATAAAGTAAGCTTGTATGTGGTACAGCAATCTACTTCTCATCTTAGTTCCCTTAGTAGCTCCCGTAAAGCTCTAAAGAGCCTTGGATAATTACTATGTTGGCTCCCATCAGCTTGAGACTGCAGGCAGAATACGACCAGAATAACTTTCTATTTTTTTTTGAGGAACACTTCTACACCAAAAAGGGGGATGAGGAGGGTTTTATTGTTTAGGAAGGACACAGGGTTGAACTACTGAGCTTCAGACAGCTTTGGTCTAAGCTGAGTCGATATTTATTTCCAGCGGAGAATAAAGAGTGTTTTCTCTTTCTTCTGCAGCATGTACTTGTAGCAGATACCTTTGAACTTCAGCTTTTTGGATTCTGCCCTGACATTTCTAGGAAAAAAAAAAGTAATCTGCTGGTTAAATAATTCTATGTGCCATGATTTTCAAGCTTCTAAAACCAGACATTTGGCAATAAGCTGAGAAAAGCAGCTATAATTCAATTACAATTGTTCTAAAGAGAATTTTTCTTTTTTTTTGCTTTCCTATTTTGAAATTTTCTCATAGCTTTAATACTTGCTTGTTTTTGATCAAAGTTACATAACCAAACACTTTCAAAGCCTGAGGAATTTATGGTTACTATTCAGGTATTTTTCTTGGCCTATTTCTTCTTATTTTGAATTACCCACCTTAGCACTCACTTCAGTTCTTTTCTTTCTCCTTTACCCCTTTGTTCCATTTCATTCTTGCTGCAGAAGACTCAAGTAGAAGTCAAGAGGGGTTGGGCTTATTCCTTGGAGACAGAAAAAACCTTGATATTTTGCAGGATACGGGGAATTTCAGTCCCTTAATATATCGGTTGCACAGCAACAGCCACATGAGATCCTCTTCACTTCCCTATTTCATTTACCCCTGTTCTTTGCATTGTGACTGGGTAAGACAGCATGGCTGGTAGCTCCAGGAGGGCCAGAACCCCAGAGGAAAGGAAATCTGGTGAAGGTTTGTGGGGGGATAACAAGACTGACTCTGATAATTTAGCCAGCAGGCTGGTATTTGCATTAGGGAAAACCAACATGCCTACATTTGTGTTATATTTAAAAGTCATGTGGCTTTGCAGCTTTATCTACTTGCAAAAGACATTTTTTGAGAGAAATTTTTCACTTCAACTAGTGTGTATTTTTTTTAAAGTTACACAAGGGAGCACTATCATCAGTGGCTCTGTGGGACAAATACTACTTCTGTACTGTTTGCCAGATAACTCATAGAGTCCTCTGGCATAAATCATGTTATTTCAGTGTATTTTTATTGTTAAACAGCTGTTGGAATGTAGTTGGAAAGATGTTGTTGCTAAACAGCAGATTCAAATTTTGGCCTTTTGTGAGTCTGTAAACATTTACAGTTTCACAGGGAAGATAATAAATATTTGAAAACAAGATTACTAGCTCTAATTAAAAACTCATGGCAAACTCGTGTGCTAGGAGACTCTTTTTTCCTCACCTCTGACAAATATCCCTAGGAGACACTGGCTTTAAAAAGTATCATTTTAGTCTGTTATTGCTTTTTCTTAAAAAACTTCAACTGGCATCTGAGTGGGTAGGGGAATAAAACAACCGTTACTATTTATGTGTTCAGTAAACTGGAAAAACAACTGGAGCAACTTGGAAATTTTGCCTTTCGTTTCTAAATGAAACATATTCTCCGCCCCACTCTAACTGTTTTGTTGGTTAACCTTACGTTTGCTTCACATTAGTCTAACCAATCCAAGTAATGATCAAACTCATTTGTGATTTAAACCTTTCTAAGTCAGTCATCATGGCAGGTGGCCCGAAAGAAGGAATTCTCAAATACGGGAATGCCATTTCTAATTAGTGGAATTTAGTCATGCTCACTAAGCCGCTTAACCATTTTCTTTCATATTTCCTGAGATTTAGTAATCTAATTTAATGTCTGCAAAAAAGACTGACCCCTGCCTCTGCTTTTTCATCCCTTGCTTTTCTTCAGCTATTTAACCTATAAATTGCTAACATTTGGAGAGCCTGTATTGCACCCTGTTGTTTTGCAGAGAGCTTGTAATATTGAAGTAATCACTTAAAGCTCAATATGTGTCTATCAAATTGAGCAAACTTGATGTATATTCAGGCCAGCACTTGTATATGTTGTTTTGTAATGAGGAAGTAATGCATGGTTTCCCAACATTAGCAAGAGAGTTTAAATATCCAGCTGCCTAAGATTTGATACCATAGCCCTTCTGAGAGGCTTCTGAGGTGCTCTGGTCAGTTGCTCTCTGGACGTGCCTTTGTCTCACTATAAAGGGGAAACCTGGACAGTACCTTGGATTTAGTACTCAAATGTCACACAGCCTAAAGTTAGAGGAGAATGCTGTTTTCAGTATCTTAAATGACTTTCAGCTAAATAATTTTCTGGTCTTTAAAGATGTTTTTGTCCTGCCTATGCTGAAACGTAACTTTGGTTACCCTAACACTATAACTAAAGTGTCGCTTTTCTATCATATTCTTTTTACGTGAGTGCAACTGAAATAAAGGGTCGCTATCTTTAGTTGGTAATGGTAGTGTGGTAGGATGAAATGTCCTCGTCTCAGTTTATATGATGTGTTTGGGAATTAGTGGACACGTTTCTTATACATAATGTCAGACGTGTTCCACAAGTGGTGTCATAGTTTACATTTAAGGTACAGCTAACGGGGTTAGTTAGCACTACAGAGTTTATAGCAGAGTCAAAAGGACAAAGTGTCTTTCCATCTTGCCAGGTACTTTTTATCCAGTAAACCTAAGCCTCTAGATGAAGGTGACAAAACTTTTCGACCCTGCCCAGTTCCGCAGCGTGGTTTGTACAGGGTAGCACTTTTCCTCTCACGTTTGTAGACTGCATATCCCAGCCAAACTTGATGAGCTCCAAGCCTCTTCACTTCTCCTAGTAGTCAGCCCTGTCTTCCTAAATGACATGGCCAAATTCTTGTCTGATAACCTCTTTTTTTACCCCTTCACCTCCAACAACAACTTTCTTTGACTTTTGGGCATGATAGACCTCTGGATGTCAGCAGATATCACAATGTTGGCTTCTCCTAAGCAGTGTAGACAGTAACCTGGGTAAAAAATGGATTTGTTATGGAGGTCGTGTACCAAAGCTGTCCTAGACTTCAGATAACACTGTAGACACAGTCAGAATGAAAGGTCTCTGTCCTCTAGACTTGGCCACAGTATCACTTTTGAAGAGAATGACAGCTAGTGGGTTGTTGCTTGTACCCAAAGCATGGCATTGTTAAGAGGAGGAAACATTTCATGCTACATCTACCTCTTACCATTATCCTAAGCAGTACAAGTAAATAATTACTCTGGCGAAGTTGCAAAGGTACATTTAAAATCTCAGAGAAAGTTACTAGTATATTTACTCTTCTATCAAATATTAGTTTACATTCTTGGGTGCTTTTCAATACTGTATTGAGAGTCAAAGAGTCCTGTTGATGCTTCTGCAGATAAATCCTTAAACTTAAATGAATATTTCCTCTGAGATTTTGCATGACAAAAATTTGATAAGTTTAAGTCTCACAAGTATATACTTGATAAATGGGTTACATTTCGTAAAAGACTTTAAATATGAAGTTTTTAAAAAGCCAAAATGTACTTTGTTTATTCTTCTTTATTCTGGACAGATTTAATTCCCTATGGCAGTGGTATGACATATATTATTAAAACAAATTTTTTAAGTAGAAAAGGGTTATTGCAATATATGCTGTGGATTACCCCTTGAGCTATTCTAACTAGTGTTTCAATTATCTGGGCAACTAAGTGAGATGCAAATTACCTGGGGTGTATTCTCATTCTTATTATTGTTCCACTCAATTGATGAACAGAAAATCAATAACCCAGTGAAACTGTCTTAGCATGCAAATGCATTCTGTAACAGTTTGTTTGTGAGAATTCTACAAAAGAATCAAGTTTCAAAATTTCAGGATGAAAACCATCCCAGAAAACCTAAAGGAAGTTCTACTGTAAATCTTGTAAGGTTCTCTTATGTGTTACATTCAAAGGCTGAATGTAGATCTAACAGAACTGTGAGAGAGACATTAAACCTTCATTTAAATGTATTGAGAGTCCAGCAGTCGTGACTTGAAAAGGGAAGGTAGATTTTGTTGTAACCACAGTCTAGCACAGGAGCTGTGGAAGGGCTGTCTCCTGGTGATATTCAGACTTGCACTGCTGTGCTACCATTTCATAGTTACTGTTCTGCATGTGGCTTTTCCTAGAGGCATGGAATGCATGGGTGCAAGCCCGTCTGTCCCAGCTCACTCTGAACTGTAGTGGCTACTTTCCCTCCTTAAGCGTTTCACCTCTAGGAAAAGTACGGATTTTGAAGGCTGTCAAAAGTACATAAAACCATACAGGTTCTGGTTGTCTTTTTGTTAAAACCAGTGCAGCATGCCTGTTGGTTTGTGGGTGGCCTGAAGCTATTCACTGTTGTACAGAGGGCTGCTGTATAAGAAGGGTAGGCTGAGGACGTGGCCAAACTGCCTTCTGCTCTGATTACTGCCTGTAGTGACTCACAGCACAGAGGAACATTTCATCTGACCAAGTACAGATGTCAACCCCTGAAAGCAGTTATTACAGAAGCCCTCCTACAGGATGTGGGGAAAATGTAGGTGCTTCTAGGTTCTTCTAATGACTTGTGTTGAATTTTAAATGTTTACATGAGGACGTTTCAAAATGCCTTTTTTCTTCATTTGCTATGATGAGAAGCATGAGTAAGCAGTTTTCTGTATAACCGATCCTAAGGCCATTTCAGTCAGGTATAACTCGGAGGAAGCATTACAGTCTTTCTAGTTATGCTGGGGCCCAATGGGATTCCTCATTCTTTGGGTTCCAGTTCTTCTCTTACTTGCTAAAACACCACTGCAGATCTTGCAGTGGTGACCCATAGTTTGAAGTAATATGTCCTTACAGACATAGATGTCAATGATTACAGAAAATACTGTGGGTTTGTATTCCAGTAGTCTGTATACTAACCTCCTTTTTTAGCCCCTTAGAAAAGCATTGTGTTTGACAAAGTGCATTTGACAAAAGATTTTTTTCTGCATTTGAAATAAAACGGAAGATTTTTCTTGGATTTTGTATGACCAGCAGAACTTTTGATGTGCTTAAGAGGTTTATGATATGATTTTAACTCTATGAAAGTTGTACTGCTTTTGTTTCATCTCATGCAGCAATGACTGTTATGGCAATGATACGAGAAGACAAGTTTCTAATGCTGATCTTAATTTTAGTCTTCATCTTTCCTGAATCAGAAATATAGTAGTATTCCAGCTCAGAGATGTAGTTCAGAATTTTGTGATTAAATAGAAGTTTAATGCATTTTCTGGGTTGTAAAATGAAGGTGAGTTGGGGGGCATTTTTCCTTTCTTTCTTTCTTTCTTTCTTTTTTTTTTTTCCAACATAAAAAAGCTTCTAGAAATTATACAAAGTGATTTAAATTAATAGGTATTTTAACACCACAGGATATTTTGAAGGACATGAATGGAAAAGTCAGTTTATGTTTGGTTCTGTGATCTCTCCAGGATACCTAATTATTTCTTGAATTGTAGAGTTAGCTTTCCTAAGCTTGTGTGAGAAGTTGTCATTGCATTTATGACCTGGTGTAAAAGGCCATGTCTGCCATCTCCTTTTATTTAGTATGCCAGCATGTTTCACAATATTGTTCTTATTATGAAAAAAATCCCATATTTAAAATTATCCAGTGCATACAACACTAGAATGCTAAGATTTGCCTTTATCTAAAATATTCTATGTTACTGTATAATAGTTTATCAACTTGCATAACTAATCACCTCAATTCTTGACATTTTATGATCTTAAATGTTATATCTTTCTTTAATTGCAGACATCCATTACATATTCACACAGTGAAATTAAGAAGAGTTTCTCAAGTGAAACCTAGGCTTGTGTTGGGACATTGCTTGAATCTATCTGTCCAGGGATATGTCTGTACATGTGAGAGCAAAGCCATAAAACTTATTTATTGGGTGCCTTTTTCCTGGCACCGCCGTCACCGACGTTGGATTTCTTATTAAGAGATGGGACTATCGCAGTTATACATGATTTATTACTTAAAACAGCAAACAAGGCATCAGTCTCAGAGGTGTGAGATTAGCAACAAGTTGCCATAACGAAGGATAGCCACGAGTTCCAAAGTTACATGGCAATTTACAACTTTCTAATCCAGTAAGCATTTAAAATGACACTTTGTTTTGTCTTTATGACCTATCACCTGTAATACTTTTTACTGCAATGCAGCTGTGTTTTAACCAATAATTTGTCAGGTCACGTACACACATATACTTCTATTATGACATCCAAATTCTTAACTAAAACTATAAAATCACTTTACTGCACTTAAAGCCCTCCACCATAACCCCCAATACATATTCTTACTTATAACTATAGAAACATAGGTTTGTAATTCTCTTGCTTAAGGTTTATATATCTCTGTCATTACACCAGCCCAAGTTTCATCCAGGGTTGTAAATCGATCCCACCATTAACTGCAGAAGTTTTTACTTCTCTGTTTCCCACACTTATTGACTGGTTCTGAAAAGTTCAACCATAAAAGACAAAATCTTTTGAGAAAGGTACTTTAGTTCAAAAATCTTTGCAAGTTTGGCTCAATGGCAGATTTACCCACACTACATATACAAATGGCTACATTAAGAAATGGAGTTGCAACACAGATGTGAATATGATGATCTGGATGGATAAACATGTCCAAAGTGAAGATATAAAGATGCAGGAAAGAACATATGCTTATCACTATTATAAATGGGGATTTTTAAAAGTTACCCTTCCCTGTAACAGTCTAGACTTTTTTTAAACCTGAACGAGTTTTTTAAGCATTACTTCTGCATTCACTTTTCACCCTTGTCCATTGGGGATCAGGTGCTTTAAACATGTGGTCATATAGGAGTTCAGCTGATGAAACTAAGGAAAAGCCTAAAGTTAAGCGTACCTGCCACAGCTGTCGTAGTGAAGTGAGTGTGTTTGTGACAAGTAACTCTCAGGTGCGATCCCGTGAAGGGAACTTCATTGTGCTTAATCACTCAGCAAAATGAGTTACTTGAATAATTTAATGCCAAATAAAGATTATATGCAATTGTTAACCTAAAAATGTTTACTCAGAAAGTTTCACTTTAATGCATATGGTATTTTTGCACTGTGGAAAAGAAGTTTCAATTACACTCAACTGGTAAGTAGTGTAAATCACTTAACATTAAGGAAAAAAAAAATCATACTTTATTCCCAGATGACAGGAAGTATTTCAGGAAATAATGATGTCCTTCTATTTTTTCCTCCAGGGTAGCAGAGGGGAGACAGGTCCTGCAGGCCCTCCAGGTTTACCAGGGAAATTGGTAAGCAGTTTATTTCCCTACTCAGTGGTCGTGTTTACTTTCAAGGAGCTATAGTATCATCTGGAACTACACTTGCCCACTTATCCGTGCAGGGAACTGAAAATAACATTGAAATGAGTGGTGGTTCAGTTTCTTTTTCAGTCCTCTGTGACTGTGCTAATATTAGAAAATGCTGGTTTAAGTTACACGGAGATGTGTGTGACTTTTTCTTCTACTCAATAAACCCATAAATCCTGTGATGTGCAAAGCTGTGTTGCACACTCCTGTGTGGGCTGTGTGTACCTGGGAACAGGAGCAGTGAGAGACTGGCTTTCTGCTAACAGCTAAGTGAAACTAATGAATGGAGCGTGTTATGAATGCCACCTTTTACCAGAACTCCAGCAGTATTTACACAGTATCAGTCAGAAGCATAGCTGGGGAGGTCTTGGCTGAAAGAGCCTACTGTTCCAGAGGAATGTGCAAATTGCAGAGTGCAAGATGTTGGGAAGTATTTTTAAGAGAACCAGACTGTCGTTGAGAAACTGGAGGGTAGAAAACCCTGTAAGTAATTTCTGTTCTGATTGTCAGCCATAAATTCATAATAAGATTCTGTTTGAAGTGCTGTAGTTTGGATCAGCCCTATTTGCAACAGATAATTCTCTTTCATCAAGCTAAGTCTGTTCTGGGAATAAGGTTCTGCCCCATCTGCTTCAGGGTATGACCCTTAGTTGTTCATTCTAAACCAGGTTGTCTAAGTTTACATCCTTGATTTATTTTCACAGGGTCCCCAGGGTAACATTGGACTTCCTGGACTGCCTGGTCCTCCAGGCCTTCCTGGTGGTAAAGGTGACCGGGTAAGAATGCACTCACATGTGTAGACTGCAGTTTGATGTCAGGAGTAAACACAACAAGTTGAGCACTGTTTTCAGTTTTTCCATGAATTAATGTCTGTTTTCTTGTTTTGTATGTAGATATTTTAACTGCTTGAAAGTGGTGCTCTATGTGCCCATTAACCACTTGTAGCTCATAAATGTGGACTGGAAAAGTCTTGACAGTGTCTTAAGGGACTGAAATAAGATTACTGGTGTAAACATTCATTTGTTTTTTTTTAATTTGAATCCTTTAAAGATCTCAATCATACTGCAAATCATTGACACAGCAAGATCTGAAATGGTCAGTCAGGGTCTCTGGTCACTATAGAGCTTTGAAACTTCCACCCTCCTCTACAGTTGAAATGATGCCTGTTACATGTCTTAGGACCTGCTATGGAGATGCACATGCTAATGCAGCTATTGAGACACCTATGCATACATGCAGAACTACAGGATAGAAGTACTTCTTCTAGTATTTTGTTGAAAGGGAAGGATTGCGCCCTGGGGGCCTCGTGTAACTGCAGAAGATATCTTGCTTTGCTCAATAAATGTCAGTGAAGACAGTACATAAAGACAGAGATGTTTCTTGGCTATAGGAGGCTGCAAAGGATGGAATTCACTTGCCAAACTTCTGACATACTTGTTATAAAAATACTAGGTTCTCTGCTGTGTTTAGTCTCTTACTTGAGGCACATCTACTTCAGTATTAAACGACTTACACTTCTGGAGTGCCCCTTACCTCCTCCTGACAGCCAGGGAAGTGCTGGACTGTTAGTCAGGCATGGGTATAACTGCTGTAGAATATCTTAGCTGAACAGAGGAATCCTGCCCTTGGTATGCTCCCAGTGTACATCAGAGGGTTTCTGGGTAGGGCTTGCTGTTATTTTTGGCAGCTTTTTTAACAAAAAGCTATTCAGGTACTTAAAAGCAAGCTTTAAGTCTTTGATGCTGTTGAGGTATTTTTTCATGTTTGTTTGGTTTTCTTTTAATGCTGAGATCAGGAACACATGTTTCTAGTCAAATGTAAGTATTGACATAAAGCAGTCTCTTTTTATTAGGTTGGTAATGATTCATACTTTAGACTTCTCCAGAGGGAGATTGAAGGTACTGAGGAAGCAAATGTGAAGGAAAATCCCTAATATTTGTTGCAGTGCTGACAACCTCCCTCCAAAGGTGCCTGATTTTCCTCATTTGCTATATAAATGGTCTGGATCTCTGGAATAAAAAGTAGAATGTAGATGCTGTAAACAGGAGGTTTCTGATTATCTAACTGGCACATGACAGTAACTTGTGCCTGGACCTTTTTTGAAAACCTGAGGTCAGTTTATTGCTCTGTGCAAATACCTTAAGGTCCAAAGCGCTATGCCAGGAACTGTCTCATCCTGTGATTGCTTTTTAGCTCTCCACTTGCATCCTTGATTCATAATATTTTTTCCATTTGCGTAGAGGTTGTAGTGAATTTTCTTGGGCAGGCTTAGCATGGCTGCAGCCTTGCCAGCAGCACTGACCTGTAGTGTTGTCTTCCAAGTCACAAGCCTGGAGAGCATTGTGCCACTCTATCCTTCCTCTTCCCTTCAGCTTTTGCAACTGCATCAGTCTTGCAATGTATTGGTTTTGCACGGCCTGTTTTTGTCAGGTTGGAAATAGGTGTCTCTGTAGCCTGCTAACCCTAGTCTTTGGGAAAACCCCTTCTAGGAGTAAGTTCTAGGCTAAAGTAACTTTTTTTCCCTTTCCGATTTCAAAATTTCATGGTTTTGTACACAGGGATCCTATAAAGTTCTGTTGTGTAGCTATATTTGCAAGATAAGAGTTGATGAAAATAGCAGCCACAAACCAGTAGAATTAATGAATTTGATATATCAGTAGTTATTCTTGATCTCAAAGCTGATAAATATTGTGTACTATCTGTTAGCATCTTGTCAACATGCAGATGATGGCCACTTACAGAATGAATCACCACCAAAGATACCAGCAGAAGTGTTTTTATTGAAGTAATATGCAAAAGTGAGAGGTGGCAAAATTCTATGGATATAATAATAATTGAATGTTACAAGCATAACATCATGTGCTAATTGCAGGGTCGGTGTTCCTGTTTCCAAGCCCACATGGACCAATCCTCACCATGTCACACTGTCCCTGTGTGGGTTTTCAGGTTGGAAAAGGAGGTCACAGCCTAGGCCTTTGCCTCCTTTAGAGCCTGAACCAGACTCCCACTAGTTTGGGCGAGGAGCTGTGCATCAGGCGCACACCTGACATAGTCTAGCAGGGAGAGCAGGACAAAGCAATGTAAGAGCAATGGCTTACACTTCAGTGTATCTTACGGGGTGCTTATGCCCACATAGCACTGATAATGCCCAAACCCCAGCATTCACCACTTAGGCTGTTTCTGATTCATGTATTTTGGATTGGTTCCATCCACTCAGGTGCTGTCTATTTTAGTAAGATAAACAGCGCCAAGGTAAGTGCCAGACCCTGGCACAGCAACATGATCCTTTATGCTGCTAAGTAGTTAAAGTAGCCCCTGGTACACTTCTGGATGATGCTGACAGGCAGTTTTGCAAATAGTTCTTGGGTATGATTTGAGAAGGATTTTTGCAAATAGATATGCAGTATGTCAAGACAAGTGAGTATTTTCATAGTTTGACATCTTGCCTTATTGCCTACATTGAAATTTTTGGCGTCAATGTGGAATAGATTCAGATAGTTTCAGTTAAAATTTTTGTATTTGTTAATACAAAAATTGCAGGCCAAGTCTCACAAAAGCAATAGATTCTTTTATGTCAGCCTTCTCTATTGGCAGTTTTATTGCTCTAAACAAGAGTAAGGGGAGAAAAAGACCCCCCCAAAACAACGTTAGGTTGGAAACCAATGTCTTTTTTGTGTAACTAGGAAAACTTAACAAGGCGCAATGTTGAGAACATTTCAGACAAAATAGTTTCAGTGTTGTGTGACAAAGTTGGAATGTTAAACAGTCCTGTGATTTATACTGCTTATCTTTGTGGATAATTTAGTATTAGCTCTTCATCTTCAAGAACATGAGAACATGTCAGAATTCATTAAATTTGTAAAAGTCACACCAGTCTGTGTGTCTGTATCTTACGTGAATTAAATGGATCTCTGAAATGGGAGAGAAACTGCTGTATCTCCCTCTCTGTTTTACAAAAAAAATTATCATGCATAGCTATAGTTCTTTGGAATGCATGTCTTTGAACATGTAGAGACTGCAAAGAATATTAAAAGGACTGGTTTTCTAACAGAATACAAATGCAAAAAGATTTTCCTAAATGATAAACTGCTCTACAAATTTAATAATTTTGATATAGAAAAAAATTACATCTGTTTGAAATTAATTAGGTCATTAATTTATCACTCATTATTGCCTGCCTGTCCACACAGGTACGTTTTGTTAGAGGATTCTAAGATGAAACATAATCTAATTTCTTTTGAAAAAGGCATATTAACTCTAAGATGCAAGCCCTTTAGCTTTGACTACAATGATCGAAATTTTAGACACAGGTTTGCTAAAAGACATTGAGAATTAAACAGCATGCAAGACAAGATTGTAACTGTACTTGTGGATGTCTCTCTGCTTATCCCTCATTAGCAGGGCTAGTATAGCCTACAACAATATGGAATATATAATAGCGCTGGAAAAAGTGATACAGTGACTGGATTTATTTACTTGTAGCTTCTAACCAATTTTCAGAGCAGACCAGTAGCATCTGCAAAAGCATTTGTCATTTAAAGGGGAGATCTACTGTATGACACTCAGAATCTGTACTGTCCAGTGTGGTGGTGGAATTATATGTTCCAAACTAGTACTTGCCTTCAGTCTGTCGCATAAATTTCATGATAAGATTTAAGTGCTTTCACTGTCATTCTTAAAAATTTGCAGCTTTAAAAGCCTCTTGCATGAATGTGAAATTTAGGATCAAAGACCATTTAGAGTGCCTTAGAATCTAGAGTTTGAAATTCTGAATCCTTTCTTTTTTTTTTCTTTTTTTAAATCTTTAACCTTTTAGGGTTCGGTGGGTGAACCAGGACCTAAGGGTGAACAAGTAAGTCATGATAGTGATCATGGGACTTTAAAGTCACAGTACCAAATGTCACATAATGTTGACTAAATCTGGAGGCTGACAGTATGTCTTTCTTTGATGTAGGGTGCACCAGGAGCAGAAGGAGATGCAGGAGAAAAGGGTGACTTAGTAAGGAGCCTTTTTTTCCTTTACCTGATATACTATTTTGTTGTTATTGTAAATTAAAGATATAAAGTGTTGTTGGAATACTTCAAGCGTTATGTTTTCATCATTGAAATGCCCATTACAATTTTATACTAACTGGCCACTGCAGAGCACTGCAGTTCTATTTGCCTAGTTACTCTATTCCTGCTGTTTGGAAAGCACTGAAATACACAGGTTCTGTTAGGTGTACAATATAGTACAGACTGCCTTGAAGGAAAGGGATGTGTCTGTGTTTGTGTATATACATATATATACATACACATATAGGTAGATACATATAGAGAGAGACTTTGTTTATAAATATAAATATATATATATGTGCATACACAGACACAAACTCATGGTGTTTGAGGCAGTGAGGATGAGCAATTAGTTTAATTC
The DNA here is from genome assembly GCA_013397865.1 of Struthidea cinerea. NCBI lineage: Eukaryota > Metazoa > Chordata > Aves > Passeriformes > Corcoracidae > Struthidea > Struthidea cinerea. The sequence continues at coordinate 1,451,825 of VZTI01001557.1, read as the reverse complement.
AGGTGAAACAGGAGGAGAGTTAATAAATATCCTTAATGACACACACTTAAAGGAAATATTTTGTATTGACTTTCTCTTTGGAAATATGATTTGCAACTGGCTGTTAGCGAGAGGGAAAATGGGCTGGGAAGAGGCTGTGGCACTGTGATATTGCATATATATGTGTGTATATATATATGTATAATATATATATAAGAGATATATGCAGCAGGAGTATGGCATGTTGCGAATTGACATGGGTAGTGCCTGGGTCATGTGCCCTTGGGTAAAGAGGGTGTTTTTCCCTGCCAAAAGAGAAACCCACTGGTTCAGTGGCTCCCATGAGGCCTCATCCAGCAAAGCCAGAAGTGATCTTTCTAAAGGAAGTAAACTGCTCTCTATTCAAAGGATGGTTGCTGGGTCATATTGGGAAATGAGTGGTTTTTTCATGCTGCAATTCTGTAAGCTTAGTGAGATAGATGTCCAGTAACTGAGCATTCCAGTCACTCTACAGATTCCCAGGAAGCAATACTATGGGTTGTTTAAGTGTGTTGCCCGTCAGCCTGGTTTTAAATGGATAATAGTCATTTCCATTTCAATTACGACATATTCATTAACAGACAGGACTTTGACTGGAAACTAGTTATTTCACCAATGACATTTAGGAACTGGGAAAGGACAGTTTACAGAAATCTCTCTAAGTTTCTTTGGTGTTTTCATACTAATCTATTTTACAGGTGATTACAAGATTTTGAAAGGTTTTTTTCCCAGCTGAGAGGAAAGCCTAACAATTCCTGAATAGTGGGATTGCTATTCTCGGTCAGGTGATTGAGGGATTTTGGTATTGTTCAAGCCACGAGAATGATTGCTGCAAATCGGAACTTGTTGGGATTTGGCTTTTTCACAGAGCTTTGGGTTGACGCTTGTGTGGTTTCTGTTGCAGTTTTTCCAGCATTAACACAGCACTGAAATCCATAGTTCTGTCACTTGTCAGAAACTAGAAAATCCTGGTTAAAAAAATGCATCCTCTAAAGGTTTCCAAGAAATCTGCTGTCTAAGATTGTCCTGTGGTGTAGCTGTGTTTGAGAGGTTAGAGCCATGGGTCTGATTCCAAGATAAGAAATACAAAAACAATTATAACAAACATGCTTCCTCATTTGCACCTTACAGAAAAGTTTTTGAGAAAGGAATGGTACAAAACTGACTCAAAATAAAGGTTTTAGTTTCAAAGGAATTGTAATTAATTTGTGGTGCAATTTTGCGTAAATCAACCAAATACATGAAATTTCTTTTTATAGTGAAAAAAAATCATGTGACATTTACTGCATTTGTAATGTCAGTGGTAACAGAAACTCTCTTCTAATACAGTTTGTCTTATTTTTAGGGTGACATGGGATTACCAGGAGCAAAGGGAGCTGTAAGTATAATGAATAGCATTTTTACGGAAATACAGAGTTCTAGGAGATCATATAGATGGTTTTCTGATCTAAGGAAAGGAAAATGCAAATAACAGGCTAAGCTCTTTATCACAGTTAAATTGAATGTGTTTTAACAGATTTTCTTCTGTTTAAATTTTGAATACAGTTAATAGTAAAATGAAGTCGATTTGAAAAGGAATTAGTTCACTGAATTCTAACTCTATAAAAGAGAAGCATCATTCAGCAGCAGTTTTCTGGCCAACAAAGTTTTTTTTTTAAAGAAAATGAATGCACCCTTTGTACAGTAGGTGTTGGATAGAAAGGAGGCTCAGTGCAGTGGCTGCATGCCACTGTTAAAAAGCTGGCAGCAGGATTGTGATGTCTGTGAAACCAGAAGAATTTATGGCTCAGATTCCTTTATTTTTATTTTATTTTTGTTTTATTTTTTTAATTTTTATTTTATTTCATTTCATTTTTATTTTGTTTTGTTTTATTTTAATTTGTTTTGTTTTACTGCAAAATGATAACTTTGATGTGGAAGGAGCAGAATCTTGTATGTCACCTAAAAAAAAATAACTGGAGAGCTGAACTCATTCTTTTATTTCAGGATCACTGAAGAGTTGGATTGTTACAGCATCTGACAGTATGGGCTGTGATACTAAAATACCAACAGTTCTGCCTATGGGGCACTGAGGCTGAGCATAACAAAAAAGCCTGTGCTTGTGTTCTTTGTGTTCTGGGTAACTTTGGGGCTAAGCAAATGCAAGCTAAAGGGTGTTTACTGCTGATGAGGATCCTGCATGAAGGACATGAGGAAGAGATAGAGTAGAAGAGAAATCCATAATTTTATCCACCTAGATTTTTAAAATCCTCTTGCATTGATGAGACCCTGTAGGGCTTGCCATCCCGGTGAGTTCCTTCAAAGGAATGAGTAATCTGCCTGGGAACCTGATAACTCACCAGGCTGGGGAAGAAAGGAATAATGGCTTCCCGGTTGTGTAGTCCATAAAAGCAATTATTCTGTCTTCTTAATATATCTATCGAAGCACGTTGCTTGGGTTTTCTTCTGATAGGGACAGCAATCGGCTGTCTGGGATGCAGCACAGCTGGAACCGAAATGGCTCCATCTTGTGGTTTTAACTGGTACCACAGCTGAGTAATTTGTTCTTCAGCACCTCTTTCAGCTGGTGCGGCTCTTTTTTTTT
>VZTI01001557.1:1335887-1447049 GCA_013397865.1 Struthidea cinerea | reverse complement strand
AAAAGAACAAAAAACCCCAAAAATCCTAGGAAAACGAAATTCAACCCTCCGTCTCTCGCTGGGAGAAAAAGAGCCGAAAAAAAACCCCAAGGGTACCGCCGAAACAGAGGAGCGCATCTCCATGTCCTTGAAACAACTGCTTTGAAACGTTTTTTGTTTTCTGTCCTTCTCAGGCTCAGTTTAAAGACACAGACAAGATTGGTGGGCATAGGGTAGCGATAGGGGATACACATTATAAAGTCACCCCAAGACAAAACCAAACCATGTTTGATACAGGCGAGCATCCCTCACAGACTTTACTTTGCTGGTTAAGCTGACATCAGCTGGAATAGTTGCACTGGCAGGAGCTGGAACACCCTTTAGTGACTCATGGATTGGTTTTGGTTGGGATAGTTAAATTTCTTTGTAGTGGCTTGTATGGGATATGTTTTGGATTTGTGCTGAAAACAATCTTTATAGCACACTGATGGGAACAGGAAAAAGGGTAATGGCTTAAAAGTGAAATAGCATAGATTTAGATTAGATATTAGGAAGAAATTCTTCACTGCAAGAAAAGTGAGGTACTAATAGGTCACGCAGGGAAGTAGTGGATGCTCTGTCCCTGGAAGGGTTCAAGGTCATGTTGAAGGGGGGTTGGAACTAGATGGTTTCAAAGGTCCCTTCCAACCCATGCCATTCCGTGATGTTTCGGTTACTCATGAACACTGTTTGCATAGAATCAAAGCCTCTTCTGCTCCTTACACTTCCCCATCAGCGAGTAGGTTGGAGGTGCACAAAAAATTGGGAGGGGACATAGCCGGGAGAGCTGACTCTAACTGCCCCAAGGGATATCCCATACCATATGACATCATGCTCAGCAATGTAACCAGGGAAAACTTGTGGGAGTGGTGAGCAACTGCTTTCATTTGCATCACTTGCATTATCATTGCCTTTTTTGCATTTTATTTTCTTCTTCTTCCTCTTCCCCTTCTTCCAACCCCTCCTTCTTCTTCTTCTTCCTTTCCATTTATTAAACTTTTTTCCCTTCCCCATCCCACTGGTGCAGGCTGAGGGTGTGAGCAGCTGTATGGTGTTCTGCCAGCTGGGGTTAAACTGTGACAACTGGCCAGCAGTTTTTTGCATCAGGCACACTTACAAAATGTAAACGTGGCATCAACTGTTTTATTAAAACTCTCTTTTTTTAATCCTAGGGCAAAGAACCAAGCGATCACCACATTAAGCAGGTTTGCATGAGAGTCATGCAAGGTAAATAGACTAAAAAGTATTTGATGTTTCCTGTGCATTTGAGTTGGGGTCATCTATTTCTGTGGAGGCAACCAAGATTTTCCCATGCTTACCCAGAACAAATTGCATGGCCTCAGTAGGGAATCTGGTGGAAAATCGTTCCACATATGAATATGAACACAGTATGAGGAAGTCCCTTATTTATATATATATATAGTAGCCTCGTTGAACTCCCTGTGGATTCCATGCTATTGCAGTGATAAGCAGGCCATAGACCAGAGTATTTGTGTGAAATACGTGCATTTTGTATTCAAATCACGTGCTGTGTTTGCATACCTAAAAGTACAAGCTTCACTGAAAGCTTTTTAGCCTTTTGTACTCACTATTAGATTGCAGCAAACAAACTATGCAAAATGTGTAAAAAGAAGAGGAATGCAGAGAGAGGCTTTCTGGAGATGACACACCTTAAAACTAAATCAATAGAGAGATATTGAAAACCCTAATTATATTTGCTGACTTCTTGACACACACAGAAATCTGAAGCTTTTCCAATATAGTTGGGTGCACGGAATTTTCTGAGTTGAGAAATTTATGCTTCCCTGTAAACACAAAAGAAACTTTTCACTACTTGCTATTGAAGTTGTCTTTTGGGATATTATGCCTCTGTGATGTTAAGAGTTTACAGAATGAAATTGCTGCTCATGATTTAAAAATTTCCAGTAGTTGTCACTGTTCTTGATACTGCTCAACAGGGTAAAAAGACCTTTTAAAGTGGTCTCTTGAAAGACACAGTAATATTGAGAAGGATTATAGTGAAATCAGATTTGGTGCATGAATTTATTCCTAACCATCAGAATTAACAGTGAAGACACTGGTATGGGGAAAATCTAGACTGTCTTCATTGCACCCCTCTTGAAAACTCCTGTAATTGTCCATGCTGGCCCACTAAAAAGAGAGAAAAACAGAGGAACAGAAATCAATCCAAGTGGCTCCTTGGAACCTTGTCAACTTAAAGAGAACTGTAAGTGAAGTTCATCTCCTCAGGCTTTGCCTGCAGAGGGCTATTCCTTGTACATCTGCTGGCTATAATTCCTGTTTTAGTTTGGATCGTAACTCCCCTGCACCCCATCCCACGTCATCTTAATATTTCTCAGCTGTGGACACAAAACAACTAGTCTTTCCAAGTCCTGCAGACGTTAAAGCAAATGTCATATGGAATTGTGTGTGGCTGTATCCAGCAGAAGCTATTTCTAAATCATGCTTGGAAGATGGATTTGAAGTCTAGAGCAGAAATATTAAGGAAAGAGAGTACTGCTTTTATGCTGCTGGAGCAGTGGCCTGCAAGGGGGAGGAGCAAAGGGGAATATGCAGCATAGACTGTCCCGAGGAATGGCAAGCTGATCCTGGGCCTGATTAAGAGCAAAGGTTCTGCTGATTTACCTTAAGAAAAGATCAACATGAAATGTTCAATTATTTATCAAACCTGAGCTCATAAGCACAAGTTTGAGGGTTCTTTCCTTTGAAAAGAAGACCTGCACTTAACAGGCAACGTACATAACTGACCTCATACTTTTTCCTCTTGCAAAAATGGATCTTGACAGGATTAACATGTAGTAATGAAGAGAGCTATTTATTCATGAAATTGCTGCCTCTTAAAAGAGTAAGTTTCTTCCTAATGGTTGAAATTTAAATGACACAGAAAATTATAAGGACATTTCTAAGTAAACTATATACATTTGAATCATTTCGACCTATAAACATTAAATTTATTTTGCAGAAAAAATGCATTTTTTTTCTGCACGGTGTACCTATGCAGCTTGCCACTGGTAGTCCTAAGATAATAGCTTATATGTAATAAACTTTGTAAATAGCAATGTACAAAAGGAAGGTGCTGTAGTGTAATCAGTAAGTCAGTTCCTGTAGCAAAGAAACATACATTCTTCTTCAGTGATCTCTTCATTCATGTTCACTTACTCCTTAACTCTGTCCTGCTCATTGCAGAACAATTATCTCAGCTGGCAGCCAGCCTTAGGAGGCCAGAATTTGGTGCTCCAGGTCTTCCTGGCCGACCAGGGCCACCCGGTGCTCCAGGACCTGCTGGTGAAAATGGTTTCCCAGGACAGCTTGGCCCCCGTGGCCTGCCTGGCCTTAAAGGTCCCCCTGGTGAGATTGGTCGTAAAGGTCCTAAAGGTAAGGAATTCTCCAACTGACTTTCACTTGGTGACTGTTTGAGTTTTGGTTTTTTTGGTTCTGTTTGTTTGTTTTTTGGTGGTTGTCCCCCTTGGTTTACAGGCCCCCATTGTGGATGTAGACTGTGCACATGTGAAGTCCAAAAAGATCCTGAGTTAGGAATGTAAGCTGCTTGCTGTAACTCTTGTGTCAGTTACCACAGTGATTAATGGGCACATTGGCCTGGCTTTAGCAAGACTTGTTTAGAAATCTGGTTTTCAGCCCACAAAACCTCAAAGTCCATGAGAGTGAGAATCAATATTAGGACTCTGACTCAGCTGCTTACTTCTAGTTCAGGGCAGATGCCTATCCTTTCTCATATTGTAGAAGTCATTTGATGACAAAAAGAACATCTGGTTCTAGCAGTGATTCTCCTTCCTCCATTCAGCCTGGTTGTTGACCTCACTTCTGTGAGAGTCTTGGTCCCAAGAGCTGATGTAAGCAGTCAGATTCCTTCACTAAAATCTAGTCCACTTTTCTAAGCACACCCACTTTATCACATTACAAGGGACTGATAATAATCTGCCTTTTATTTGCATATAATACTTGAGCCATTTAACATCATTGCACCAGGTGCCAGAGTCTATTGATTCTTCGGAAAGGAAAAATCCATAATAAAATTGACTTACATTTTACACAAAATCTTTGATCTAAGTAAATCTCTTCTGTTCATGACTGAGAGGTTCCATTCTCCTTCAGAGGATTACAGGGTAGAATTTTCTGCAAAATCTTATGACAACCACGTATATATTAGTTTCTATTCAGCAGTGATTTTTATTTGTTTTCTCAAAAGAAGGTCTTATTTAAAATTGTCTTTCTGCACAAAGCTGGTCTGTTGCTGGAGTAGAGTGTTTACTTTTGATTCAAGGTTTATTTGAAAGTAAAATTTAGAAAACCTTTGAGAGAAGGGATAGAATACAAAAAAAGCAAAACTTAACAGCATCATTGCTGGAGCTTTGTTACTGTTTAAATTCAATGGAATGTTATCTGCAGAAGAAACGAAAAACAAATGCAAAGGTGATTTATGGGGTATGCAAAATTTGATTCAACACACAGCAGGGTACACTGTGTTAATATTAAAAGAAAAAAATAAACAGAGCATTAAAACCCCCCCAAAACAAGCAAGATACTTAGTTCGCTATCATAACTGTCATCAAATTCCGAGTTACCTTACAGTAAATCTCGAAATACCATTAGAGATACAACGGAAGTGGTGAATGCTCTCGTGCAAGAGCTATCAGGATGGTACATGGCAGCCAACCTGAAAAATCTTGGTGCTTCACTCTGAGTTCCTGGTACTTACCAGAGTTCCACAGAAGTCACAGGGATCAACTGATTTTCCACCACCCATTTGGAGAGTTGTCTGAGATTGGAGTGAGGGGAAAAGGGTACTTGGACATGTTTTAAAAGGGATGAAGAAGATGCTGAGAATGGCTTAAAAAAGGTCATAGTAAATAGGAGACAGAAACACAGCAAAGTGTAACCATGAGGCACAGCAGAAGATACAAGGGTACGGTGATTTTAGCAGCAGCAGCAATGGCAGGATCAAAAAGATGTGCCTCAAGGAAGGACATTTAGTTACATTAATGAGCAATCTGGAGTAGTGAAGGACAATTTCTGTTCAGAAACAGTAATGAAAAGTTAGAGACCTTTGGGGTAAGCAAGAGTAAACACTATTCTGCAGTGTTAGGTAGCTGGAAAAAAGCAGAAGTACATGTGGGTAACCTGAACTAGGGCTTGCAGTGGCTGTGTTTACGAAGACAGGCTGGATCTCCATGTTGACTTGGTAGTCTAACGCATGGAGATAAGATTCCATCTCTAGTGCCCTGTGTGCATCTTTTATTAAAATCTGGACTTTTGTATTAACTCTTGTGTTCCCTTGCACAGCTTCCTTGTTTTCTGCTGTGCCATTTCTAGGCAAGCCAGAAACCCAGCAGTCTGTTCTAACTTTCGTCACCACAGTCCAAGACAGTATAGATACATAAAATAAAGCTCACTCAAATATTATTAGGCATAAACTTGTGACTTTGTACTTGCATGAAAAGAAAAAAAGGTAAAAAATCCCCCAAATGACCTAAGGTATTCACAATTAGGAATATACACAGTGTTGTGGTATAGGAACAGTGAACAGAATTTGAACTTTACAACCCAAGAGACAAAAAACCCCTTCCTCTTACTAAGATGATTCAGGTTTGGAGCAAGGTATGGGCTTGATGAAACACTGGGTGTCCACCAAAGGAAAGTCTCCATGATATTATTATATGAGAAAAAAATTTATTTCGTGAAGGTAAAACAATGTCTTATGTGAATATCAACAGAATACTCTCATCTGTGCAGCCACCTTTTTTCTCCTCTGCACTGGTTGTCTCGAGGACCAACAGTCATGAATTTTTACTTCTTAGCTGAACTTGTATGGTTTTGCAGAAGCCACCAACCTCATCCCAAATATCTTGATGTCCTGGGACTTTAGTTTAGTCTTGTTATATAGGCTGTGACGCATTTCATGTGGTACTTACTGTCCAGCTCTAGGTGTCCCTCCAACCTGTCCGTTTCTGAGTATGACTCAAATGGGTGAAAAAACCCAATCAAATCCCAAACATTTTACAAGGATATGTGTCAGGACATCATTGAAAGATGCTGAAAATATATACAGCCAGCTTAATTCTCTGCTTATTAACTATTCACTTCTGAAAGCATGTTTCCTGAAAATGATACTCCAGACAGACTGTAACTAATGTTTCATGAATTTGCTTTAGGTGAACCAGGAGAAAGAGGAGAAAGAGGATTGCCAGGCAGAGGACTGAAAGGTTATCCTGGACCAAGAGGTCTTCCAGGTAAGCATGAGAGGGTGAGAATAAAGAAGAGATGTAGTAAAAATTTACTTGGAACTGATTCTTCAAGCTGCCTTGAAAAGATAAAAGGAGTCCATTAAGCAATAAACTCCCAAATTACAGTGCTTCATGATTTTTTACTTCATAGGTGGTGATTCAGTCAGAAATCAGAATTGAAAACTAAAAAGCAAAAAGCTACCACCTCATTTATCTCAGTGTAGAAAGATTAGGAAAAATGTAAAGCAAGCATTGAAAAAGGAGGCAGTTACACAAACAAGAATAAAATTTGCCTCTTTTAATATATATTTTATATGTATTATATATGCATATAATTATATATAAAAAATAAACCAAAAAAAGGCCATAACCTCCAGATTATCTTACTGGCAGGCACAGCAGTCTTCAAAATCTCCACTTATAATTTAGGATAATGTTTTTTTTCTGTGGTGATTAACTGCAGTGCTATATAACATGGCTCCAGGAGAGATTCCTGCTGATGGATGAAGCACAGCTGGCCTCTAGTGGCCAGGGAATGAACATAAACATATTACTTCCATCAGTATTTCTACAGCACATTTCTGTGTTTATATAGCAAGAGGAACTAGTCAAATTTGTTCTCTTTGTGAAAAAGGAAAAGTTTAGTATTTACTGATCCCAAGGATGTCTGTGTAACTCAGAGGTGTTTTCTGTAGAAATCTATCACTGGAAGAGGCTTCCTGAAATCACTGTCCTTTCTTTGTTGAAGATTTAGAAGTAACAAACTACTTTAGTGCTCAGCAGTTCCAATCTATACATCTATCTCCCCAGCCATCTGAGTAGAAAATAAAAATAAATTCTTGGTTTGTCTTCTTACAGAGAGCTAAAGAAACCCTGTGGTAGCAAGTAGCATCTTCCCCGCCCTAGGTACCGGCAGCAGGGTTGGCTGAGTCGAGCACCCTGCAGAGCTTCGCACAGCAGCAGACCTGCACCAGTGCAACTGGAGAGCACTGGGACTTAAATTTCGTTGTTGTAGCTGTGTAATCACAGATTGGGTTTCTGGTAGAGGAAAATTGTCCCTGTAAGTCAGCACCCTTCTTGGGCATACCCTAAGAGCAGTGAAAAACCATCTTTATACACCTTTTAAGGACAGGATGTTTAGTAAAGCTGATTATGCTAAGCAAGTCGTATGCTGCCAATGTTTAGACCTGCATCCACTTTTCCAGGTGAACCAGGCAAAGCCAGCTACGGCAGGGAAGGCCGTGACGGCGACCGAGGTCCCCCTGGAGTGGCCGGGCAGCCTGGGGTTCCTGGTCCCCCCGGCCCTCCTGGCCCTCCCGGGTACTGCGAGCCAGCGTCCTGCAGGATGCAGGCGGGACAGAGAGCAGGAAAGAACATGAAAGGGCCCTGAGTGGGCAGCGCAAGTGCCACCGTGTGTTGGCAGCAATTTACATCCTGCACAGACAGCTGAGGACAAAATAACGAGTGAAGGAGAAATGCAGGCACGGACTAACCTTTCAACCAAGGTTTCAGTAAGGTATTTTTACCACAGTGGTCATAAATTCTTCCAAAAGGAGTACTTAGCAACACAAGCTGGAACAATGGTGCTTACAGAAATACACAGGTGATGCCTTCTGGCTCTTTCTCCTTTTGGGGGGAATAAATGGTACTTGTCTATTTTTATTTTTGATTTTGTTTAATAAAGAGTTTCTGTGATTTTTCCTCCTCCCCTACTTAATTCCTATGTATGATGTACAGTGAAATAACACGTCTTCAGCCATCAAATAAAAAAGGATAGTTTATTTACTGCAGCTGTAGCTATTCTTTCATACTTATAAAATAAATTCTAGCACATACCCTTCATGCACAGTCACTTCATTGTACGTGTGTCTTGTGCAGAACATGCTAAACCTCCTTCAGCTCTTCAATTCAACCACAGAAACCCAGGTGGGAGGTTCTTATGAAAACCCGCCCCCCCGGCACCACATATGCTGCCAATATCTGTACAGGTACAATCATGGGGTTGCCATGAATAGCCCATGTGCAATAACCTCTTCATTTTCTACTCCAGTTTGTGTTGCATTTGTAATTCCATATGAAGCCCATTTCAGGTTGCCTCGTTCTATGTGACATTACTGTCAAGGGAACTTTAAGTCCTAGAAATATGTACGTTCCCTATAAAAGATTACAAAACCTGAAATAAATAATTTTTTTTTTAATGTATGGTTGCATTCAGTATTGATAGCCAGAAGGCAGCCATTAGATGGCCTAAGTTGCCTTTTTTAGATACTCAGTTTTTAGAGGAAAATGTGCAATGTGGATATTCTGTTCCTCTCAGTATAAATTAAACTATTTGTGGTTTGACTTTACCTCTCTGAAGTTTATTCTCTCTCCAAGACAACAACGAAACTGTCCTGTGATGTTTTCTTTCTTTTCATTATTGGCCATCCAAATTTTCCAGTACAAGCTTTGGCACACTTGTGTTTAGCACTGATTTTTTTCTCCTAGCCCTGAGCTGTCTGGTCATGTTCCAAACACTTGACTTGTTTGCCATGAGACAACAGAGACAAATAACACAATCCATGGAGATCTGCATTTTGCATTTAACTTGTAAGACAAGAGTAAAGGGAAAAGTACTGGTATAAAATATATTCCAAAAGGCATTTTTGAAAAAAATAGTAGTTAAACCTTCCTCAAAGCAAACCTGATTTGCTACATTGATACTAAAAGAAGCCACCAAATTAGGCAAGGGCAAAGAATTTCATTCTTGAAGAACAAATCCAGAAGATTCCACAAATGGTGAGTAGCTTGGAAACATAGAAAGGTGTTTTTAATTCAAAAACTTTTAAGTCAGTTTTTACTGAGTTAGGGCATACTCCTCAGCAGTACTCCTTATGTAGTGGAACAAATGAAACACTAGTAAAAAACCCTGTAGTTTCACCAGCAAACTTTTATTTTGACTATAAATTGTGTAAAACTGTTGAAAAGAAGAAAATTTCACCTGATAACAGAACGAAAATATTGTTTTCTGTATGCAATGCATAAACATATGAATCAAAAGAAGCAAACTCCCCCACATTTAAATACAATTGTGAAGTGCTTTAGAAAAGATAGTCTAAAAAATGCATAAAATTCCACAATGGAAGGAAACTCATGTAGGAGCAAAAATATTCATATGCAAAACCCAAATAAGAATTATTACAATCAAACAAATTCAACACTGAGAGTCAATTCAATGCAGAATCTTCGTAAGGGGACATCTTAAGATTGTGACAGATTTTCTGCCTTCAAGCTGACTCGCAAGTTTTAACTTAAAATATAGAACTGAAGAAAAAATCCTCAGGCCCATTGTAAGTCCTTATGGGATGCATAGGTTAATCTAATTTTCAATTCCAAATCTTACACAAGAATGGAAAAGAGGTACTTGACAAATGGTAGACTGTGCGCCATAACATACCAGAGACGGGATTTTTAGTAACAGCACATTCAAGTAAAATAAAGATTTCAAAAATAAAAACAGGATTATGAATTTAAAACAAAGATGTATTGACTATGGTGATAAAGAAAAAAAAAAACCTTTTAAAATAAATTTAGAAGACACAGTGCAAAGAGACTGAGAGGTTTCACAAGCCACTGTCAGCATGCCACCAATTCTAACCAGGTGCTCTTGAAATCTCAGTGAAATCCCAAGTAACTCTTTTTCTTATCTCCTTCAGGTTCAACATCATAAAATTTTTTGAGATTTATTGAACAGAAGACTAGTGAAAATCTCTTTTACCCATCATGATCTCTGTCACCACTTCTAGTTCTGGAGGTTTAATTGCAATGTGATAAATACATATTTTAGCTCCTCAGTTACTTCAGTATAGGCAGGAACCCAGAGAAAATTGTAATGATAACCAGTTCATAGACTTGTTTAGGTTGGACAAGAACTTTAGGATCATTGAGTCTGACTATTAACCTGGCACTGCCAACAAGTTTGGTGGCCTTCTGACAGGGTTGGTGATCACTGTGGTGATGGATGAGGGAAGCGGGAATGACATCATCTATCTGGACAAAGGATTTGACACTGTCCTGCACAAGGTCCTTGTCTGTAAGCTGGAGAGACATGGATTTGACAGACGGACCTGGGCTGCCGCGCTCAAAGAGTCGGGGTCACAGTGGGCTCAATGTCCAAGTGGAGACCAGTTCCTCAAAGGTCCATATTGGGACTGGCACTCTTTAATGCCTTTGCTGGTGCCATGGACAGTGGGATCAAGTGTACCCTCAGCAAGTTTGCCAACGACACCAAGCTGTGCAGCGCAGTCAACACGCTGGAGGGAAGGGATGCCATCCAGAGGGACACGGACAGGCTCAAGAAGTCAGTCCATGGGAACCTCATGAGGTTCAACAAGGCCAAGGCCAAGGTCCTGCACATGGGTTGGGGCAATACTCAAGCATCCATCCATCTAGCCTGTCCAGATACCCCACTTTACAGAGTCTTCCTATCTTTCAGCAGATCAACACTCTCACCCAGATTCGTGTTGTCTGCAACTGACTGAGGGTGCCCTCGACCCCCTCATCCAGATCACTGATAAAGATACTGAACAGGACCAACCCCAGTTCTGAGCCTTGGGGCACACCACTAGTATTAGTATTAGTAAGTATTGATAACACTGCTGCTGAACAATGATTAAGAGATGTATGTGTTATACATCCATAGTTTATATACACATAGAGTTAATATATGAGTTTATATGTAAGTTTTCTGCCACAGCCATCACTGGGTTCAAGCAACTTAGTATGAACTGCTACCAAAAAAGCTTGTGAATGTTTCACTAAGGCCAAAGTCTCTGTAGCCAAAGCAGCTCCAGAGCACTATGTGGAGCTCCTAAATGATGTATGAAACCAAGGCTAGGGAGGATTACACTACATTTTGTGTCTTGAATACCAAAGTCATGATCTGAGTTTACCCAGAGCCAAGCACAGCTCTACAACAAAATTTGTTTTCCATCAAAAAGGAAAAGTGTCAACAGATGGTACTTTGAAGGTTACTTGAAAGACAGAGGGAACAAGAAACCAAGTTTCCCGAGAAACTCTTTGTTTCAGAGATGACAGTGTTAGTTCATCCTGGTAGAACACAGCAGTTGTGCTCCACATACAAATGCTGCATTTTTGCAAATGCTGTTAGATTGCTTAGATAATTGGGTGAAATGTGTTTGCTTGACCTGCTCATCACTGTATTATTATTTGGCCACGTAGCCTCTGCTTCCTTTATTCTTAAAAAATTCAGTTGCTGCATCTCCTCTGCTCATGGGTCACAAGCAGAGAAGAAATATCTATATTTTTTAGGGCATATTGCCCCTACACCATTTGCTACAGCTTCATTTTTATTCCCTCCCTTCAATCTTTTGTTATTTCTGTCCTGTTTTCCTTGCTGCCTGTGCATTCAAAAGGTTGAGTAAACCTGGCAGCTTCAGACAATGAACAAAACAAACTTGCTGAAGTCACTACGAAATTGGAAGAAAGAAAATCAAGTAAATGGTCAAATTATTACCTAGAGTCCTTTAAAATGTCATCTGCATTTTTCCTCCCAGGAGAGTTAGGCAGCAAGAGAAAAATGAAAATTCCTGAAGTTCCCTAAAGTTCAGTGAATCAGTTTCTTGAATAAAAGTGATTATCTCCTCCTCAGGCAGAAAATGTATCTGCATTCAGAGAATGTATTACCTTCCATAAATTATATACATATTAAGACCAAGGTTTTGCATTTAGGTGTTTTTTTTTTTTTTTCCTCCAGATTGTAGAACCCTAAGTTTCACCAGGCCTAGGAAGCACACGCCTGACTTCAGTGGGGTCAAAATCCAACCCCCCCCAAATTTAGCCAACCCGCCCTGACTGCTTCCCAGAGCTCACTGCAGTGGCTTTGTGCCTCTCCTTTCTCCTGTTTGCAGCTGCATCCTCCCTCTTGTGATGTGACACAGAAGGAAAGGCTGACATTTTTGACAGAGCCACAAACAGAAAGTATGTGAAATATTTTCATTTCCATCCAGAATCCTGTTTCAGATGTACATGGCCACATAATAATGTAAAAAGCCATTTTTCATCCACTTAATACATTTCCATTGAACTGAACCCTAAATGTTGCAAACCAAAAATATAAGGAAGGAAGGAAGCAACCAGTTGGCATGTTCTGTGATTCATTCAGTGACAGCTGCATAAAATTCAGAAATGAAAGAATGCAAAAAACCAAGGTATGTCATTCAGAACCCTTCAAACATTCTGACTGGAGACAGAATATATTTACATTAAAACTGCAGTAAGTAACTAAATGCATTCATGTTTACAGAATAGCAGACTAAGAAAGAAAACTGCTAAAAGACATGTAGACTCCAATCTTTTTAGCTACAAACTTATTTTGGTCTAGAATCTGTAATAATTGTTAGCAATGAATATTTGAAAACCACATTTCCTGAAACTTGAATTTTCCACCTAAATACCAACCATGACAAGGTCAGGGTTAAATTTGTTCTCCATGGCCTACACCCACCGACATGCATGGAGGTGATTTAAACATCCATCCAGTACAATTGAATTGTAGTGGACATATCAGATTTCAAGAAAAATTTGCATGTCTTGGTACATTCAAAAACTATGAAAAACTCAATAAAAACACACCCCAAATCAGCAATGTTTTGATTTCTGAGTTACTTTTCTTGTTCTAACACCTCACATTATAGCAGCAGTTCTACTGCATTGGTAAAATGCAAGATTAGGGACTGGTTTTTTGTAGTCTATTTGGAGAAACAAGTTTATAAAATGCTAATTTAGCCAGTGGGGCTTTTACAAGACTTTCATATAAACACTTCAGGAAAAAAAGAAAAAAATTGAGTGTACACAGACATTAAAAATAACATTCCACCCTTGTGAAAAAGAAGAAGATCCAAAATACTTTGTGTGATTATCCATTAATTAAAAACCCCACTTATTTAACTAAGATATGCATATCTAACATCTGTCATAACCCACAATCATAAAACATAAGGGAAGGATGCAGAATCAATCCTGTTTCTGTATCACAGTGCTCTTTTAGCACTGAAACCAAATCCAGTTTAAGATAAGAATATTGGTTCTCAAAACATTGCCAGGCTGCACTGCTGCCCAGCTGTACACAGGATGCTCTTGTAGGTTTTACTAACCATACGTGAGTCCCTCCTCCCCTGGAGACAAACATCATTGCAGGGGACATAAATGATGCCTGAGAGTCAGATGTCCCACCACTACATATTCTTTTGTAACATACACAAAACACAATATAATAATAAACAGGAATAAAGTCTTAGCAATATTATCTGACAATAATTATCCAAGAAAGGCAGTATTTCTGCAAATACTGCCGTGAAAAACTAAAGAGATTTAAAAAAAGAAAATAGAAAAAAGTCAGTCTCAAGAACAAAATCGGAAACACTGACTGTTGTGCTGTAAGAATTCGCATGGCTGGGTCAGCTCTTGCGCTGCTGGGCGAGTTATGCCTGGGCTGTAACCTTTGTACTGAAAGGATGTTTTGCACTCCACCACGTGGACAGCAGGAGGTCTGCTGCAGCCTCGGGAAAGCTTCCCTCTTAGCAAGTTTCTTTATTTTCTTTGGGCAAACAGAGCAGTTCCGTACATAGCTATTTAAAGAAAATCCCAACACATTCTTAATAGGTGATAAAGCAACTTGCCATAAAATATAATAGTCCCATCCTGAACTTAGGATAAAGCTTAGAGAGCTTTTAAGAAAGGTTTGAAACATTTTGTCAAAGCTATTTCGCTTCTGAGTCTTGTTGCACATACACAAACCCAAAGCAGAATAAAAGACCTTATACTACTGGAAAAAATAATCCCTCGTGTTTATTTCCTTGCAGTGCTTACTGCAGCATGAACTGCTCAAAACAGATACAAAACTAATAAAGCAAATTGCAAAATAGATTAGCACCCCCTCTTCCCTCCCTGGCTTCCTGCCCAAAAGCTAAAACAACATCAGTCTGAATCTGCAAAGAAATTTCAGGGGCCAAACCTGAAAACCATGCAGAAACATGTTTCCAGCTACATTCCACTTTCAATTCTAAAAATGCAAAGTAGAAGCAAGCCAGTGTGAAGTAAAGTTAAGCTGGGATTAACTCTGTTCTACCCCAGTGACGAATGTGGCATCTTAAAATAGGTATCGAGACAGCCCATATAAAATATACCCGTTTTCTCACATGAGAAAATTAAAGTGGGCTTTTAGCAAAATAAAAAAAAAATGCAACAAGATAATTACCAAAGTTACCTGCAAATCAACTGAAAGCATTCAAATACATTTTAGAAAGACCTTTATGTCTGAGCCTATAAAAACAAAAAGGCATCTGTAGGAAACATAGATGAAAAAATAAAACTTCTTCAAATATAAAAAGTGTTCTGCTTTCCAATAAGTTCAAGTAAATTAAAATACAGCAATTGCATCTGGCAGATAACAGATGCTGGGTTTCAGCAAGCTAAAAGCCCCAAAATATACAGATACCACTAATGCAGCTCAATGGTCTATGTACAGCCTTCCAGGACGGGGCTGCTTGGGAACTTCTAAGTTGCACAAATACTACCACAAGACAGCACCCTTTTTAATATTATCACAGAAAATGAAGTTCATAATTAACTTATGAAGTAAAAAATGTTTAGGTTATTACATATATTGGAATTACTAGAAAAGTAAAAAAAAAAAAAAGGAAAAAAAAAGAGAAAATGTTCATGCAAGATACCTGACCAGCAGTTCCTTTCAGAGAATGGAAACCAGGACGTGGTGCTGTTCCACCTCTGGTGTCCATGTTTAGACACCAAGACATGTGTTGGTGCAAGGATTTACCCTCTGGGCGGGCAGACCCGTGGCCCGCACAGCAGTCGGTGCCTCAGTGCTCAGTTTCAAGCTGCCTCCCCATGCCCAGCACTCCCACAGCCTCGGCGCTCTGAGGACCAGATCTGGAAAGGTGATCAATTCCACAGAGCAAACCAAAACACGCTCCATGGGCACAGCAGTTCTGGAGCGAGAGCAGCATGCGTCGAGCTAAGCTCAGGCAGGAGCACTTGTCCCAGTACGCCTTCACCACGGCGGGACAGGCGCCCGCTGCCCGCAGAACGAAGGATGCGCTGGCCTGGAGAAGGGGCAGCCATTGCCTCCTGAGGAATGAGGTGAGTGAGAAGAACAGGAGGTGTGAGGACTTGGTTCACCCGTGGGCTTTGACCTGCCTCTCCCCATTCTCACAAGGAACAGATAAAGCACCCTGAGCCCCCAAGGTGTCCCCAGCTGCAGGGGGCACTGCAGTTCCTTCAGGAGATATTTTCACGCCACAGGATTTCTGCTGGTCTCATTCCTGCTGCCCTCTCCTGTCCCAAGTGTTTACTCTCAGCCTTCCAACCCTGTGTTTCCTTTAACATCCTTTTGTAGCAAGCACCTTCTGCCCTCTAAACACCTGACCAATGAACATGTCAGGGATGTGTGCGCTCTCTCTCAGAAAGCGTCCTGAGCGCCTCAGCTGCCTGGGTTAACTCTGTCACCTCTTGCTCTCATCTTGCTCCTCTGCTCTGGGTGCAAGTGCTAGGAACTCTATTCAGAAGAAATACCTATGTGCATCTTTTGCTAAAGACTCCCACCAGTCATTCCTTAACTGTTTCTAAGCAAAACCTAGAATCCAGCCAGATTCATGTATCACAACAGCTTCTCTGGAAGCCAGCACTTCCAATCTGAGAATATTTCCCTGGCAGCTCAGTACTGCTCAAGCACAAAATCATCAAAACCACTTCCCTGCCTGATGTGGGAGAGTGACTGACTTCCTAACGATGGGGTAAGAGCCCTCAGTATGGCTTTGTACTACAGATTCATTTTGAGGTTGTAGGTTATAGATGGCGGTGTTCTCTCAATAGCACCTTCACTTTCTATTGCACTGTACAAAATTTCACAGGACTAACCTAGGATCATCTGTTTCCTAATAATCAGAAGTGAAATTTTGGCCACTCCTATTCCCTCCTTTTCAGAATCAGCCTCTGTGTGATCAATTTTCTCCAGCTTTTCTTTTGCTCAACCCTTTGAGCTCTACAGGATTTACACATTGTTCTGTTTTGTTCATCATTGACATCTGCTCCTGTAGCCTTTAATAAATGCCTGAAAACTGGATGCTGTTGCTCTCAGTAATACACCTTTCAAGGAGGGTTTTGTATTTTTTTCCAAATTTCTCTTGAACTCAAGAAACTTTCTGCCACCAGTTAATAGGACCCGTGAGTTTTGCACTCTGCAGATTCCGTGTTCTTCTCAAGCTTATTTCAGCATGTGAATATTGCAGGAGGTAGAGGAAAACAGTGCCACCACCAAGATTAGAGGCTTGTGAAGTTCCATTCTTAACCTACCTACTCACCAGCCTCTGCTCTAAAGCAAGGGGCCACCTTTGCTGTAGGTAGATTCAATGGCAGAGTAGTTTGATTACAGGCCTTAGTATCCTTACTCAGTCCATGTAATGGTTGGAAGGTGTGCCAGTTCTCAGTCCAGAACACCATGAGCAGCCTCTTGCGTTTAATATCTGGGGTATATGTAACCATGACTAAAGGAACATATAAGCCCCCAGCTGGGACAAAATCCAGTCAGGAGAGACACTTCATGGAGCTACACCTGGTAATTTTCCAGTCAGTCTGAAGCGCATCGTTGGTGGGATAAGGAGATCATAAACACTTCTTTGTTTCCTTCTTTGCAATCGTGGATGTGACTGTGAAACTGCAGGCAGCATTCTTGGTGCATGGCAGACCCTTTTCAGAAGGTGTACTGGAGCCTCCTCGAGGGACATGAATGTTTAGTCTCAACAGAGTTCCCAGTGCTCCAGCTCAGGTCCTGCATTCTCCATGAATGAGCACGCTTTGTAACTTCAGAAATGTATTTTTTCCATTTAAATTCACCACCAACAAGAAAAATAAAGCCAGCTTACATATGGAGGCATACATAATGTCTTAAGTTATAATAAAATATTTTCTGTTTGAAGAAAGAAGTTTATGAAAATTATTTGGGCCTATTTTCTGTTCTAAGCAAAATAAATATGAGAAACAACACATGGAATGCACTCTGGAAAATATATGACATCATGTCATCATTATGACACTGCAAATAACACAGAAAAAGGCTCAACTGTGTGCCTTACAAATTATCGATATACCATGCAGTGTCGAGAGAAAAAAAAATGCACCAAATATTTCAAAAATTAACTTATGGGGAAGAGTGAAGAGTGACTGTGAACCCAAGCATCTGAGGGAGAGGGTTTTTATTTCCTGCTGGAGCGTGACCGAGTCTGTGATACGTGGTAATAGCAATCTGCTGGATTGCATCTCCCGTGGAGTCCAGGCGGCCCCTGCGGTCCCGGTGAGCCTGGTGTTCCTGGCGGGCCTGGCAGGCCAGCAGCTGGGAAAACAAAGGTAGAATTAGCAGAGTCCTCACCAGAGCACGTGCAGAGCCCTGCATTTCATCACCGACATCAGCTGCACTCCAGCACATCCATGAGAAGGCAGGTGGGGCTGACCTCACACTACGACCCAGCTCGGGAGGAAAAGCAGGAGTGTAAAAACAGCGTTAAAAACAGGAGAAAGGCCTGTTAGCTCATTAATAACAATAGCAGAAATAAATCTGGAGACTTGTACCTGCAGGGCCAGGTGGTCCAGGGTTACCAGGCAGTCCAATTCCAGGCTCGCCTCTTTCCCCCTTCTGTCCTCTATAACCTACACAGAATAAAGATATGAAAATAAGAGCACCCTCTTATTTTAAGTAGCAATCTGCATATCTTGTTGACAGGAAGTTACCAAGACAAATATAATTGGGAAAGCACATGCTCATCTCTCTTTTTCAGAAACTGTTTTTTTTTTTTTTCTGTTTGTTTGTTTGTTTGTTTGTTTTCTTTTTTTTTGAGATAGCTCTTAATTTTATAAATTCCTTCTGGAAAACACAAGCATTTCTAACAGTAACTGTTATATCCTCTGTCAAAGGACTCCTGCTTTGTTCACTAGCTGGACCTTTCCCCAAGATTTTAAGTTACCTTGCTGAAATTCCTCTAATAAAGAGCCAGATGTGGATTTTACCCTCCCTGTTCTGCATAAATCCTTATACTTGCACTTTTTAAACTGTAAACTGGTAGTTTTATGCTTAGACATTCCCCAGTATGTGAGAGAAGACCCACTCCCTGGCCAGTGTTGCCCAGTTCATATGAAATGAGGCATCTTTGGAGCTTGTGCAGATTTTGAAGCTTACTTTGACCCAAGTAGCTGCATATCATGAACAAGATGTGATTACTAATTATATTTAGAATACTTGAGTCCTTTTTCTTCACAGGCCATAGTTTTGTATTTATCTAAATAGCTTCCACCTTCTCAGGTGCTGCAACCCATGCCCATCCCTGTTTCTTTTTCCTTGAACTGTTAAGTTTTATTAGCTGGAAACACTCCGGCTGCTTTAGAGCAGAGGACTTATTGCTATTGGTAAAATGTTTTCCTTATTATTTCAAGTTAAGAATCCATCTACAAATGTATCTTTATCATGCAAGAGAGAGGATGAAGGCATTTTTAAAGGAACAAGTGTGACACCTGCCACAAACCATTACTTCAAAAGGGCTTACAAGGAAACACTCTTCTGTCCCCAGCACCTCAGATGCTGGCATGTAAGGTGACAAAAGTTGAAGATTAATTTGCTGATTTCTGGTCACATTTGGAATTAAAATCATCCTGCTTCAGGGACCAGTATATTTTTAGCATCACCTATGCCATAGTATAAAGTATCGAGTTCTTCCCCTTCTGAAGAACTGTGACTTAGTTTGAATCAAAAGAGAAGAGCACAGCCGTGTCAATCCACCTGATGTCTCATGAAGATTAACAGACACTGGCGGGTGGATGGCAAAGGCTGTCTTGCCAGTGTGCTGTGGTCTATGGCAACACTGCTACCTCACAGGATGTTCCAGAAGGAAATTACTCTGAGGGCTGTGGGTACCAATTCAGGGTTGTTGCGACAGACACAATGCAGTGGGAATGGTACACAGAGTATCCAAGCCTTCTGTTACACACAAGCTCATTATACCCTTCGGTGGAAAGTCCGTTATCTGTTGCAATCATTCCGGATTTCAAAACAGAGCATCAATCATCTTACTCTTCTCTCAGCACCACAACAAGGAAATTACAGTGAGGCAAAAACATTATCAAATGCATGCAGAATGCCATACATAACATAACTGAAGGAAATCAACGGTTTAAAACCTCACAGAAACACAAATTTAAATTAATCATGCATTCTGGTCACCGAGTTGTGTTAAGCAAAATTGTACAAGGCATATACACACACAAGCTATAAAGACTCAGGAAAAGGAATGTGCAGGTATTTGTATTGGATTTTGAATCTTAGATTTACTCTCCAATGACCACAGTAGTATTTATAACTACATCAAGTTGGTTTGCTCTGAAAAATCTTATGCAACCTGTAGTATTGCTACCTTTTGAAAAGCTCAATCACATAACCACAGGATCCATTACACATCCTATTTATTTTATATTTCTCAATGTTTTTTAATTTACAGTCAACAGTTACAATGCATTTCCCACTACAAACCCAGTTAACTGTAATTTTACAAAGGAGTGCTGCCACTGATCATTGTGTTGCATTTCTTTAGTTATGGAGAAGAGAGAGAAATCACAGGTACCATATATCACATTTACAATCGCCATGATAAGCATTACTGCAGGTCTCTGGCACACCGTAATTGAAAACGACTGAGATAGACTGAATGATTCTGTAAACATCACTGGAATACAAGACAATAAGGAAAAAAAAAACCCACAATAGGACAAAGATCAGCCTGCCAATGCAAATACGTGGTCCAGGGTAGTGGTAAACCATCACTGGCTGTATCCAAATACACATGCAAGGGTGCAGTTTGTACATGGTGGCAGGTAAGTTCTGCTAGCACTGGAGTTTAATACAAAAATTCCCGAATACCTTGTCTAACAATAAGACTTTATTTGATAGGATGCAAGGATATTAATAAACAGACTTATATGTAAACAATGTGAACAATGTAATGTTTAATTCTGGCAGAAAAATATTTGATTTTTAATGAGGTATATTTTGCTCAGAAGCAGGGCCATGATTATACCTCCAGAGGATAATATCACCTTCTTTCTGAGCTTAGTCTGACAAACTCATACACAGTCAAAGGAAAATATCACCATACATACAAACCAGATTTTGATTTTTTGTGTTTAATGTAAAGGCACATATAAGATGCTATCTACTTTTCCCGGTAGAATTCCAGTAAAAGGCACCTGCTTAATTCAAAAGGTAACTGTTTTAGCAGAGCCCTTCACTCGGGTTCCAGAAGTTTTGTTGTGATTTCTGCAACCCCAAAGCTCTGTTATAAACACGTACCCAACGTGGGCAGCATGGTAAACACTTGGTAGCAGTATGTAGCAAGTTTGTGTTCAAACAGATAAGCTTTTGCTCATCGATGAGTAGCAACAGCTGGAATTCAGCTCTCAGTTTGGTGCTCCCCACAAACATTACGGCCAAAAGCATCACTACCGCAACACCCTTGGCTCTACATGGAAACGACACAAGTTCACGTCCATGCACTCGGAGGTAAAAAGGTATTTAACCTGCTACAGAAGGTATTCCACCTATACCATGGAGACCCTCTTCCATCAGCATGGACAATGCAGCACCTGAAACTAACATGTCAAGTATCTAGAGAAATCTGAGGTTCTTTAATACAAATACAAGGCAGAGAGATGAAACTGGGAACAATGAGACCCAAGTATCCACTGTGTTTTGCTGTGCAAATACTCTGTGTTCTTAAAAAGACTGCAAAGCAGCAAAGATGGTGTTAAGATGAAGCTCTCTCATCCAGCCACCAATGCATGTTCTGAATTCCTTCTGTGTGTTACAGCTCTCTCAGTGGCTGGGTTTCAAATCAAAGTAAAACAGGTTAACTTCAACCTCTGCAGAAGAGAACATTTTACAGGAGGTATCTTTTGAAATCAGTGCAGCTATTTCAGAAGAGTGACTGTGTCTAGACAACACCCACTACAATGGGTTCCTGATGTCAGCCAAGGTTTCTACATGCTTCCACCATACAAATTAATAATTATAATAAGACACATAAACTGTACAACAGATATTACCGATAAAGATAAGGAACTTTCTCTATTCATTGCATGGTATTTTTATTTTCTGAGCTGTGATGTTTGGTTCCTCGAGGCTACCAAAAACTATGAGGACCTATAAAAACTAATTTCCTTAACTTGATAGAAAGAGTGAATTTTAACTAGGATGGAATCTTTTCTCTATTGAGAAAAAAATCAAGTTATATTAACATAAAGGATCTTTGGATTGCTAAATTATCCCAAGCTGCATTTCATCGAATGGATCAAAATTCACTTACTATTACAATTTTAAAAATCCAGTTAAGTCAGTGGAGTTAATTGAGCTAGATCCTCTAATACATGACAAGCTGACTGTTTACAGACAGATGATACTGCTATATCTTGTTTGTAAAATCTTTAAATAAACTTTCTAATTCCCTAGGAAATATTAACATACCTATTAAAACTCATACAGGGTAAAGTCTCTCTGTTCTCTCTTAAGGAGATGTTGTACATTTTACCAGTAACAGTGCCTCAGAATATCAGCTTTTCATAATTTAAGTTGAATTCTTTGTTATATTTTGCTTGCACGCTATATTTCTAATCAGACCATTCTATAAATTGTATCCACCTGAACCACTGGGAAGTATCTGAGGAACACTATGAACAACCTTGTTGAAGGCCAGCAGGTAAAAATTCTGGACTTCCTTTAGAAGGGAATGACTATAGATAAGAATCTAGCAATTCTTTAAATACGCTTTTTGAAAACCATGCCTACACATCCAAAAGTTAGTATCTATGTTTTCTGTTTCTGGGACTAACCCTCTACCTATTAGTTTGCTGTGCAGAAGGAGATTCTGTTGGAATCCAGCTAAATCATTCCTGACCAGTTTCCAGGGGAATCAGCACCACGCTCAAGGTGTATGGAGGAACCCTTGTGAATGCACAAATGAAGTTAAACACCTGCCCAGACACACAGCAGCATCTGCCTTTCCAGCTGGCTGGCTCCAGCAGGCTCTGCATGCAGCATCACAAACAGACATATTCACAGAGGTCCTGATAATTGCTCGCCAAAAGCTTCTACTTCTTCTCACTGCCTGTGCAGGACAAGTGACTCACTCTGCCAGCCCAGACACGTATTACTGCACACAGCAAATCCCTGGAGTTGGCAGTCTGGGCTACACCCAAGCGAGAAATATAATGGGAAGTGTCTATCAGTCAATACCAAGTCTGTATTAGGACTTGTGCACACAGCATGCTACCTTGATGGTCTCAGCCACACATGTACGTAATGTGCTTCTCCAAGAAGTCTTGTTTGCTACGTATTTTATGGCTGAAGACAAGCTGGAATATAAGCGGATACTTTTCAATCTGCTCAGAGATTTGAATTTCTTTTTACTCTTGGCACAAAGCAGTAACATGCACAGGCACAACCAAGGAAGGTGTGAAGGGTGTTTGTAAGTGTGCTCCTCTTACAGGATTGTGTCTTATTCACAGTGTAAAAAGGAGGCAAAGTAAACTTTTGGGTTTTTTTCCTTGGAAGTGTAATTTCATATATTTTTGATGTATCAGAGAAATAAAGGCTTCTCACTTAGCTTACCTTTTACTAAAAAAAAAGAAGTATTGAGCATATTAGTAAAACAAATGGAAATCCTGTGTACATGGGGCACTATTTTACTTAAGCATAAAGTATAGAAAAGCAGCTTTTTTTTTTTTTTTTTTTTTTTTTTTCCCAAGCATAGCTATCATCTTTTAGTCTTGATTCTCACTAGCTGGAAATGAAATCTAGTGCAACGTTTCACTTCCCAGAAGCACCTGAGACTATCCAGTACATACATCATCACTGAACAATCTGGCACTGACATTGAAGGTGATTATATGCAGTGATCTGAATATTTAGGTAACGATGAAGTCAGTGTTGTAAGATTCTAAGCCTTTTATTGTTTTCCTTGATCCTTTATTCTTGTTCTTCTCATTCTGAGCTCATCACATTTTTCAAGCTTCTGTCAGGGGTTTGCGCTTATCAGTGTTAGTAAGTCCTTATTCTTCTGATAGCTTTAGGATCCACACATCTTCAGCTTTGCTGTCATGTTCTTCATTCCAGTCTGACTTGCTCTGACTCCAGAGCAGACCAAACTAACAAAAGATAATAAAGAACTACCTACAGATAAACTGCAAATTACACGTTACCCACCCACAAAATATTATTCATTGATAAATTCTTTTTTCCTTTTAGTCTGTTCTCTTCCTTTTAATCTCTGAAAGGCTGACTCTACAGTAGAGCACAACTACCATGAACCTGGATCCCTCAAAGCTAATTTTGCAGTAAAAGACAGTTCAGAGAGAGTCCTATAGAGTCCAAGTGTGTTGCAAGGCACAAATTACTGTTTGGGGTATAGTGAAAAACCGATTACTCTGTTGTTTTTTTTTTTTTTTGCGACAGTAGAGTCCTCCAATGTATGAAGAATTCATTTGGTAATACTTCAGTTTTCACTGCTTCTTAAAGAAGAATATTTGCCTTCAGTTTTTCCTGCCCTGTATTGTCTCAAAGCTGAGAACACTCAGAGTAGGAGATCAAATTTTCTTTCTTAAATAAGATGGTCTCTCAATATGAAGCTGGATCTAAATAGCTAGAGTGCTGGCATTGCTTTTCTTCCTTATTCAAGTATCTTGTAGAAAACCAATAACTGCTACAGTAGTTCCCTCAGATTTAGATATCTGTCATTAATTAACTTTATAACTGATTAGAATAAAATGCACTGATTAGGAGTTTTTAATCAGTAAAATTCACACATTTACTATGGGTTAATATTTAGACCTGCTCTGGAAAAACATAAGTACATAAGTTTAAAAGTTAATCATTAGAAAGCTAGATAGGTAATCTTGGCTTATTTAATAATCATTAGCAAGTGTATAAGGATTTCAAGATACAACTAACAGGACCATTTTTTGGAATTCCTACCTTGAATTCCACGTTCCCCTGGTGGTCCTGGCAAACCATCCTTTCCTGGTGGCCCTGGCGCCCCATCTTTTCCTGGGGGCCCTGGTTTTCCATGAGCTTGAGAGGCAAGCATTGCAGCAGGCAGCTTCAGCTGGGATACAAATTGAGCCATCCTTTCTTCATTAATCAAAGACACAAGAAAGAGTGGGTAAGAAATCTGCTAGCAAAAAACAGGAAAAAAAATTCCCATGGCCCCAGCTAAAGTTTTTGGAAGTAAGGTGTTTAACTCTTCTTAATGTCAAGGTATTAAATACTCCAATAAGCACTGAGACCTTCAGTTCAAACTCAGATTCATGTCTGAGTCTTTACCCTTTGAAATAATCAGAATGAATTTGTATTAAAGTTTCTATTACTACTCTCTATTACTAATGTATTCCAATATTTCAAATGACTTCTGACTCCTGTTCATGGAAGTACTTAAAACACATAGACAGAATAATTAGTACTTAACACGTTGATGGAGGGCTACCTTATATATTTGTAACTCATATTAAGCTGCAAAGTAGAGATTAAATACTGTGAACAGTTCTTGGAATGTGCTGGAACCCTGAAAACAGATGTAAAAAACCTGAAAGTGCTCAGCAAAGTTTATTAATTGCAGATATTTCAGAAGAGAAATCTTCATGCTGGTGGGATAAAGTGCCTTTGGTAACATTTTAGTGTTCCTTAGAGGTAGATAAAATAGGTACTAACCTTGACTCTGCCTCATTTATACCAGATTAAACCCCTAAACATCCCACAATTTAGCAGGTATTTACTGTGGTGGAGTTTTAAGATTTAAGAAAAAAAAATAGAATAGAGAAGAGTGGGCACCCAACAAAAAAGGAGAAAGGTGATAGAAAGTAGGCAAAATGAAACTGCCAAAACTGGAAGATCTGTGGGAACACTAGCAAGGTGCAGCAAATGAAATAGCTATAAAGAAAAAACTCCATTAATCCCCGTAGGCAGGGCACCTTCTAATGCTTTCTTTTTGTGAATAGACTAAATACTTGTTACCATTGTATTTGAATGGGAAAAGGAGGTGACTTCATTCAACAAACTGCTCTTGAAATATGTAGTAGGTTGAACTCCTGAGGGGTAGCACTCTGGCAAAGGGCGAAAATACACAAAACTATAGCCTTGTTATAAAGTGAAAAACCGCCTGAACAGGTTAAGAAGTCTCAAGCTTTATATGATTTCTTTTATCCCTAAAAGATGGTTTGTATCCACAAATATCAATGACAGAATAGCAAAACATACTGAAGACATAAATGCATTTTGCAATGGAAGATAAGCTACTGTTAAGGGGCGTTCAAACGGAATCTTGTTTCAGACACCCATCTGAGTCACAACTTTCCTACCATGGCTAAGGCAATGCTGGGGAAGAAAAATATTTCCTTTTCAGAGTAAGGACTCATCTAAGAAATCTTACATAAAACAAAGGCCTTGGCTGAACCTGGTACTTGCCTAAAATTGTGCCAGAAGATGGTGGTCTGACAGGGAGCTCTGGAACTCAGCAGGGACATTTGCTGCGAAAACTGCACAGCAATTTAGACCTATGTCACCGACAGCTGTCAAGCCTTTCTCTCGTTTAGACAGTCAGCCACTAAGTGGGCAAGGTAATTAGGTATATCTACGGACTCATTAAGATACTTCAGTATCTTAATGGTATGTTGTAGATATACATGTATCTGCAGTAATGTATAACACATGTATGCATCTACAATGTTACACACCGATGCTCGCTACCATGATTTGGAGCAGACGACCCTTCAGCGCGGGGTTCAGTGTACATTGTTCCCCCACCTTTCCCCCTGCCCCTAATCCTGGCCACTCCCTAGGGCTCACCCAATTGGTTCCTGTACCCCAACCCTGCCCTTGTACCGCCCCTGAGCCCTGGAAAAAGGCCGTGCTCCCGGGCCACGAGGTCTCTCTCTACCTCGAGGGGCTGCATGGACCAGATGTAATGATAAAACAACTTTTAATACCCCCATGGAGAGACCCTTCTCACCTCCTTTGTCGTCGCTGTGTTTGTAAGGCTGACAGCTGGCCAGAGCAAAGTGCTGAGCTGTCCAATATGGACTATGGAAGGGCAGAGAAATTCTGCACTGTCCTGGAAGCCTCGGCTGAGCTCCCAGGGAAGGCTGCAGCTTGCTAGACAACACCCTAGCGCTTACAACCCTTCAGTGCTAATCTTTCACATAAGGAAATACTCTGGTTGACAGATACTGTAACTTCTAATTGTTCGAACAGAATCATGTGATGTAGGCTTGTTAAACAGAGCTGCAGAAACAAGGTAGCTGCTAAGTCCAGCATAAGTTAGATGACATATAAAGAAATTTAGAGCAGAATTTCAGATTTAGTTGTATAATAATTCCTTTTCTTACCTTCAAAAACCTTAAGAACCTCTTGTTTGATATATCTTTTTATTTCTTCAAGTGAAATTGCATCAGCCTGATGAGGAATAAGAAAGGTGATATGTATCAGAAGGAACATACAGAGGACACTTTATAATTTTACAAAAATAAGAAATGCTCAAATTAACATTACAAATATAAACCTTTCACCAACAAATGAGTGTTTTAATATATTTGTGTTTTTTACTTAACTGCAAAGGCCACTTTACTGCAAATGCATTATAATCTTATAAAGACACTAATGGCATGAAGTGGGAGAGGCGCTCCCAGCTGCCAAGATGACCAGGATGTGATGGGTATGGAAGTTAACTCACACAAGACAGTAAGGGTGTCCAGGGACACCACTCTGATTTATTTGCCTTTTGCATAGAATCTGCCAGCTTCTCACCCTGGGGACTAATGACTTTGATGCACAGCTGACCAGAACAGAACCACAGCACCAGTAACTTCACTGGAAAAGTGTTTTAGAGCTTTACCTTATCTGATTGAGGTTAAAAAGAATGCATAACATGGATGTGTGTGCCTGTGTGCACATGCAGACAAATCAAGATATCTACAACTGCCAAGCAGCATTTCACTGACTTTTTAAATGCTGATTTCTACTGAGAATCAATTTTGGCTGCCTCCTTTTCTTTCCCAGTTGCAAAGGCTCAGACTTTAGCTCTTAATCTTTTGGAAAGCATGAAAATTAACTGTACTGAGTAGCCATATTGATATGCAGGAACCAAAGAAACAAATAATAAAGTTTATTCATAGCAGATGTTTTAAAAAATTATTAAAAGTGCCTGCCTGATCATGTGGGTGTATTTTTTTCCACCTTAACTGAATACTGAAATTATCTGAGACAAATCCTTAGTTTTTCTAATACTGTGCTATTCCTCAGTTGAATTGCCACTGCTCAGCCCATGCTACCTTCATAACTGTCTGAATTCACAAGCAACCAAGGTAAACTTATATTTACTTACTGAAAACCCTGGGGGTCCTGGTGAACCTGGGGGACCTTGGTGACCTGGTGATCCTGGATAGCCTCTGTCTCCTGGAGGGCCAACAGGACCCACATCCCCCTTTTCTCCTGATGGGCCAGGTTTCCCTCGTTCACCCTGCGGACCTCTGTCCCCTGGAATACCCTGATCTCCCTGCATAAAATAAAAGCAGAAAGAAGACCATTGCACATAGTGGAACAAACCTGAAAAGTCACTCGACAATGCTAAAGAGAAAATCCTTGCCTGTTCAGAAACAGACTGAGTCATGCAGGGAAGAAGATTTTGCAGGCTGAACTTTGTCTCTGGAAATACATTTGGTGTTCTTGCACTTCTGATTGAAATCAATGACAAAAGGAATAGCTTGGCTCTGTAACCCACTTTTCAAGGGCAGAACCTGAGTATAGAAAGGTTTTAGCCCTTACACAAGGATCTAGAAATGCCAATTATGGCATAGGTAAAATTTAGGTGCTCAGATTCAAAAGACACCAGGATAGCTCCTGTAACTTTCCTTAGAAGCCTACTATTTTATGTCTTCATTTACACAAAATCTTAGTTAATCTATTTCTAGTACTTAGTTAATCTATTTCCAGCGGCCTAGGAGGAAGCTAGAGAGGAATTTTTAACAAGGGCATGTAGTGACAGGACAAGGGGGAATGGCTTCAGACTGAGAGTAGGCTTAGATGAGATATTAGGAAGAAATTATTTACTGTGAGGAGGTGAGGCACTGGAACAGGTTGTCCAGAGAAGCTTTGGATACTCGAGCCCCGGAAATATTTAAGGCAAGGCTGGATGGGGCTTAGAGCCACCTGCTCTCATGAAAGGTGTCCCTACCTATGGCAGGGTGGTTGGCACTGGGTGATCTTTCAAGGTACCTTCCAGCCCAGGCCTTTCTATGATTCTATGATATATAAGTTCTCAGGTTTATAATCCTGCAGAATGGGTATAGATAGCTCTCCTACTAGAGATAAAGAAAAATGCATGTTTTTCTAGAACCATGGTGCTATGGCAGTGTGAAGCTGATCCTTTTCTTCTAAACAATCCACGTTTTACAGGCTCCCAATGTGTAGGAGGCAAATCAAATACTACAGCAGCTTTTCAAACCAGCATTGTTTAACTGCCTCCAATGTTTCCTTTGTGTTTTGAAAAAGGTCCTTGTAAAAATTCATAAAACTAGGTCATCTCTTCCTCCAGATTCCTCTTTAAACTCTCCACTATGAATTGTACAAAACTCAGGACATTTGTGTTTTGTGATCTCTGCCTAAGGTGCTGATTTATTCAGCCCTTCTCCTCTCTAGTGTTCTCCTATCTCTTGTAATTTATCTTGTTCCAAATTCTGTGCAGAAGGAACTGCTGTTTTTCCTGGGTTTCTACCTGCTCTAATCCAGCAGGTTCATAGTCAGTGATCGAGGTATATGCAGATAACAGCAATAAATGAGCCAGCCACTAGTACTTGTATCTGTTGAAATTACTTGAAAACTGATTGGTACAAAACATGTTTTCAACTAGTTTGTCATTCAGTTTATAAAGTACTAATAACAGCAGTGTTTAGTCACTCAAAGGGTATATAAGATTATTTCAGCCCAGGTGGCTTATTCCTTCTTAAAATGGATTCTATGAGGACATTCTTATATTAGACAAGAAAACCTCAAGAGTTTTATTCTGTCCTTCCAATCTTGTTGCTTCTCTTTTCTGTAACTACAACAGCTGGTCTCAAGCTGAAGGAGCATGCCGTACAGCAGTAACAATAATGCCTGCAAGAAAACCTTGGCTTTATTTTCTGTCACCATTGCAATCTCTCTCACAGATGCAGGCCTGTGTCCTTAAAGGCAAAAACAGAACACTGCATAGAGTGAATTCTTCAAGGGATAATTGTAATAATAGTTAAACCCTCATGTCTCTTCAGTGTCATAAAGCAGTATTTCCTTTTCCAGCTTAAACAGGGAGATACTTCTCTGATTCATCAAATAAATGTGGTATCTATTTGATTAGGGTATCAGGACTTTAGCAACGTTAAAAAAAGACCATCTCTCATATATATATATTCATATATATATATAACACCTCATCTCTCACCTCCCATAATCATTCCTGCTCACCATAATCTTGTTACCATGAACAGAACTGTCTGAGGAGTTTGGGAAGCAGTCAGGTATTGCCCTGGCATTCCTGCTGCAAGCTTGTGTTATATAAAACATGATTTGTGTTTGTGCCATAGAAAGGATGACAACAGGAAGTTGTCAAAAGCAAGTTCATAGCTTTTGCAAAGTCTGACAACAGTACAACAGGATTAGGTGCTTTCCAATTTTCAACCTATTGATCAATTTACACTGTCCAGGCCAACTGTGGTAGAAAGTCTATAAAATGTGTTTCTCCTCTAAATGCAGAAGACAATTCAACTCTAATTCCTTAAAGTGGTGTCTAGGACTAAACCTCTTACATGTCTAGGTGACTGCTTGAAGTTCACAGAGAATTAATTTCTTGATTTTGCCTATAAGATAGGTGCTGATCAGGTGTTTAGATGCTCAGTAAAAAGAGAAAAAGTTATCATAATAGGGACTTACACGTTCTCCTTTGGGTCCTCTGTCTCCTGGTCTCCCCACAGCACCCTGAAAATTGGTTTTTGAAAAAAGATAAACTTATGAATTAAAGGCTTTGTTGTATACTCATGTGTTAGCAGAATGGAAAGCAACTTCTCAGGATTAACAGCTGTGGTATTTGTGAAGAATAAAACACAAGCATGTTTTCTTACCGGAGGACCTGGCAATCCATCTTTTCCATTCATTCCCTAAGAAAAAAAATTAATATGATTATGTATTTTAAAAATATAAAGGGTAAAACTCGGTGTTTAGTGCCGCATCACGAAATGTTCTGAACCTGCAGAAGCAGCAGTTTGTGTGGCTAAAATGTAGAAATGCAAAGACAATCAAGATGTGCATCAAATCTAATGAGCACCCAACTTTAAATGGCAAATTATAGGGAAATTTGGAATGTGGAATATTTGTGGACATGTACATGCACTTTTTCAGTCCCAGCTAATCATAATACAACCATGGGAGAGATTTCTTTTATTCTAGATATTAGCCTTGATGCTGAATTACCCTTCTGCTGCTACAGAGATTGTGCCTTACTATTACGTGTCCAGATCCATCCTTTGGGCCTTGGGACTTGTAGCATGGCACAGTTTTGGTCTCCTGGGCTAAAGCTATTTCCTTCCCCAAAGAAGGTGTTTGCATTCATAGCACCTTCTGGAAACTGTTCCAGGCCCACATTATCCTCCAGACTGGAATGTGGCATGATCTGAGAGTCCTAGCTGGTATGGGCCAAAATAATGACAGAGAGTATATTAACAATTGCACAATGCCAGATAATTGCAAGATAAATACTCTGGCAGTGTTTAATTTAGCAGGATATTTATGGATCTGCACGTGTAGCAAACTCACAGCTGTTTCACTGAGAAAGGATGACTTGCATGAGCAGAGACATCAGGAATATTTCTTTCTCCTCATATACTGCGAATTGGAGTTTTGCACAGATAAGGCACTGTGGGCTAATTTGCTGCTGTAGCTACAGAAATTGTCTCTTTTTTCAAGGCAGAAGTGTAACATGGAGATGTGCTGACAAGCTGCAAAGGTCTGCTTCTTGTGCTCATCCCCAAAACACCAAGGTTCAGGGGAGATAATGAGTCCTGCACTACCCTTGCTGAACCCCTTCTAGAATATCAATTAGGTTTTTTAAACCAGCTCAGACAGTGCTGACTACACCGCTGTCACGCTTTTATTACATAAAGAGATCAGATTAGACATCTCCTAAGTGAACACTAAATGCCTCAGCTGCAGTGTTGCATCACCTGTATACAGAAGAGTCACAAAGTTTATTCAGTCACGAAGCACATGCTTCTCTATCTAAACTGAAACTGAGAACCTATTCTGTCACCCCATCCTTTACTGACTGTGCTGAGTGTCTGGGTTCATATTCTCCCCCGGGAAAAAGTACAAGAGGAACCTTTATGTCAACAAGATCCAAATGACCTTCATAAGACCTTTAAAAGAAACATCTCAGTAACATTAACTCTTAAAACACCACAATACCAGGAATTCTTTTCTGGATGGTTAATATTGAGCTCTGCAGCTCTGTGTGTTCTTCACGTGTTACCTACTCTAACACAAAGCAAGATGTAACGTCCTTTTTTTTGTAACTTCTGATAAACTAAGACACATCCTTTTGTAACAAAATATATATTAAGTGTAAAATTGCTTACTGGATTTCCTTGTGGCCCTTCTGGACCAGGGAAACCTATCTCTCCTATAGGTCCTCTTTCACCCTAAGAAAGAAGAAAACACACATATAAATCTGTGTGAAAAATCTTGCGTTAAGAGTCTGAAATATTTGTTTGCTATCGTAAGAATCCAGAATTTAAATCTGTACTTACAGGTTCTCCTGGCATCCCTGGGGACCCAGGAGATCCTGGCTTTCCCTGCAGAAAGAGAATAGTACAGATTAAAATTATTAGGAAGACAAATAAAATTTTTCTCTATGTCAAAAATAATAGAGAATATATATATATATGAGTGAAATATTCATGTCATTGTTCATTAATGCTTTAAGAAAGGAAAAAGAAATATTTTACCAGATTTTTGTCATATTTAATGAACAGGCTCTTGTGTTAAACATTACTCAATTGCTTGGTTTTCTTTACCCTTCCTGAATACTGTGATGTTTTTATGAAATTTTCTTTTACCATACCATGATTTCCATCTTGAGAAGACATAGTCAGATCGAAGTTTTTCAGTATTTATGTAAAATCAAGATTTTTTCCCTCAGGTATTTTCTAGTCCTGATTTTTTTTTTTTTTTTTTTTTTTTTTTTTTTTTTTTTTTTTTTTTTTTTTTTTTTTTTTTTGGTATGTGAATTTACTACTGACTTAATGCCTTTTGCAAATTTTCTTCATGCTGTTTTTTGGCCACTTTTATTGTCTTTTTATGTTCAGCCTGCCAGAATTCACAATTCCGTCTTATGACATCATTTAAATGCTGATTTCAAATGTCTCTTTTCTGTAGGATGCCTTTCTGTAAAGGACTTGAATCTACATTTCCTGAAAGTATCCTTAGACCAGATCTTCAGGTGACTTGTACGAGTGAGAGATCAAACCCATCAACACCAGGGTCAACTCTGGGAGCAGCAGGACTGAGGGCTCGTGTTGAGGAAATGGGCATCTGTGGCAATGCTTGCAGAATCTCAGTGCAAGCTCCCCTGGCAATCTCAGCAATCTCAGCAAAACACCAAAGAGAAAATAAGAGGTTTATATTCCCGGATGGGGAAAATGGTCCACTATTCAATCTAGGGAATAATGACAGGGTAGGAAGACAAATTCTTCTCCAGCAAGGTATATGGATATTTCTCATACTCTTCCTAGACTCCTGAAAAAATTTTGTGTCACATGTCTACTACTTTGTTGATTAAAACTCCTCAGCATAAAATGTAAAAGCAATTTATTTCATGAGGAAGTATTTTATTTCAGTGGATTTTATTAGAACTAAATATAATCAACAGAATGCAACTCCATCAGTGAAGAAGGGACCTCATTAAATATTTCCTATCCAACTTGAAAGAGAACATCCAATAACTTGGGATATATCCAGTGGGAAATTCATAGGAAATGAACAACTGTGATCATTCTAACCAGCTAACAGTGTAAAATCTGTTTCAGAACAACAAACTTTGAAACTCTTACATCTGCTGTAAAACTCAGAGAAGTACTTTTCCCCTTTAATGTGCAAATTTTTTAGGAAAACCCAATGAAATTAGGCTATTTAAGATGATGTTCTCTCTTGGAACTCACAGTAAATAGACTAAATCAGTGGCTAATGGAAATGGGAGTGCATAGACACAAACTTCTCTTTATTTCATGAAACACACAGTTATAATTTAAACAGCTCCTGAATGTATTGGTAGCTGCCCAAATTTAATAATAAATCTATTTGCATATAAATAACTCCATATTGCCTCCTGAAATATGGATAAACTTTTTTATTAAACTGTGAATGCAATCTAATATCTTCATTTCCTTTAGGAACACAAATGAATAATTATAATTTCAATTTATCATTAGTTACTTTTTCTTTCACCTACAACAAAGTTTCTCAATGACTTTCAGAAACTTCTCTGAATACCACATGTAAATAGCTGAAAAAGCATTTCCCTAAAGCAAACGTTTGATTGACTTGATATGCAGATCCTTGTGGAGTGCAATAACTAATGTTCATAATTTTTCTTTGTGATAGAAATATGCTCAGAAATTTGTGCATGCCCAGGAACACAAAAAACATCTTTATCTAAATTAAACAGAGGCAATGAGAAGAATCTCACATTTCTTAACTAAGCATATGCAGCTTCAAATTCCAGCTTTATCATGTATTCACGCCACTCACTCTTGTCATTTTAATAATATGAACCCTTGCTGCTATCAGAACTCTAATTTCTTTAGGGAAAACTCACAATCTTCATACCTGTGTATAAAGCCTAAGCCAAACACTGGTGTTCCACAATGATCGAGATTGCAGCTCAGCACCTTGCTTGACTGTTTTTTCAGCTTCTAAAAACCTGAGTTTTCTTTAAAGGATATACATACCGGTGTCCCTGATACTCCCGGTGTGCCGGCTGGCCCACGGTCACCCTGAAGAAAAGATAAATCTATGTTTAAATGACAACAATCAAAACAGCAGTTTCTTGGTGGATCCCCACTAAAACATGAGGAAGGATTATTCAGTGAGTTGAAAATGACGACAAGAGCCAGGCTAAGTGCTAATATTTATCTGTGCCACTGGCTCATGTTACAGACTTGAGCAAGTAACCAAAATCCCTTGTTTAGGTTCTCTCATATAATGTTTCCCTTTGACTCTGCTCGCGGCCTCCCTTGAAAAGAGATGGAAAGTCCCTGACTTATCTGTAGGTCTCCAAATAATTATAATTTGTGGCCATGACAATGACCAAAATTTACACAGGTTAATTCACTTTCATGTAAACATCCCCATATTTAAGATGTACCTTTCAAAGAAGTTTTTGCTTTCCTGCTACCCAGTCATCCATTTACTACAAGCCAACGTCCTCTGTTTGCTTGTGCCATGGCCCTTTCAGGGCAAAGGTTCTCATTATAGCACACAGCCACCTTCATCTGTGCTTTAAGCTAGGAGAGTGTTGTTTTTTTGGCTGGAGCTAATGAATTACAGACACAAATTCATCTTTCTCAACAGGACTGTAATCCAAAACAGACAGACAGAGCTCAACAAGTGGTAAAACTCTACACAGAGGTATTTACCCACTGTTGACATACTGGTCTGCAACACTCTACTCTCTTAGTGTAACACTGGTTAAAAATGTAAGAAAAAAATCAGGCACCTAATTTCTATATTAATTTCTTTATCATGTCAGAAAAGCCCTGGCACTGTTAAAGCCATACGAACAGGGGAATATTTTTCTGAGATAAGTTTATGTTACCTGGATCAGATTTACTAAAACTCTGTAAACATAGCTACAGCCATGTTGTGTTGTGCATAAGAGCCCCGGGAAATGTTGGGATTTCTGGTTTTTGTTCTTATAAGTGATGGTGGTTTGCCTCATCCTCATCATTTTGTTCAGGTGCACAATGATGCTGCTGGTGATTAGAAACACTTAACTCCCCTACACAAAGTGCAATGGATGACAAGTTGCATGTCTGACCTCGTGTCTGGAGGGAGCAGCTTACAGGACACAGCTCAAGCTCTCCTGCTCTGGAGGCTGGCAGAAGTCACTCAGTGAGGAACACAGCATGCACCTCTGGAACACGGGGTGGGGAGCACTGAGTGCCTGCAGCAGGCGGGGCAGGTTGTCTGGAGCACTGCCCTCTGCCCCCGTGGTTATTCTGGACCCAGAACTTGGGGTGTTTTCCCTGTATGCTGGCTATGACAGTGAAACTAGAAATTCCTAACACTTCCCTTGAAACATTTTTGTTTTCATTTCAGGGTTATTCTGGTCCTTTCAGCAATGTGGCTTGCAGCACAGCTGCACCAACCACTGTCAGCACAGCTGAGGGAAGGGACATGTTATCCAGAGGACACAAAGTTCTTCAGGCAGTTCATGAAATTATCACGAAATTACAGCCAATGTTGTCTGTAGACGATGGCATTCTGCTACACAGAGGTGCATAATCGCTCTAAATTAAAACCCAGCATGCAATCTACTGCCGGGACTGGCAGGCTCTGAGATTCCGTTCACTTATTTGCACCATAAATGTGGAATTTTGACCAAATTTAGTTAAGGAAACTGTATTTTTACTTTGGGAGAGGGCCAAACACTCACTTAGCTGGTTTATATGATCTCATCCATTGCTTATTCCCTTTATTTAATTCCTGTCCCCACTTTGTCTCAGTTACACATGTAATATCTCCCTGTGTTTGTTCATTTTGAAATCAGACTAGTCTTTAATTGCTTGTAAATTGTACACTTCCAGAGCAAGAACCATCTCATGTAATTTGAGCATCTAGTATAGACTCCTACCTTAAAGCTTGTCACTGACTGAACAAGTAGGAGGAATGCACTGTGATATTGAGCGGGAAACTTTTAATTTACATTTCTTTGTAATGAAAAATAAGTTTCAGTAAAGTACTTTTGCATTAAGTCATTTAATAGCATAATACAAAAAGCTGAAAAATATTTCATTTGCAAAATTTACTCTTTTTTCTTCTTAAATTAGAAGCTATGTGCAAGATCAAACTGTATTTGCTATTTACAGACTTTAAAATTTCTCTGCTAAATGTTTTGTGCTTTGTTATATTTAGAAATGAATACCAAAATATTGACTTTTTTAGCCTTTTATGAAATGCTTTTCTTTACATTCATAATCAGCAATTAGAAAGCAAAAGGCTGAGAACAAGACAGAGGGACTGTAAGCATAAGACAATATTCAAGAGAGAACAAGAATCATACATAGGAAAATATTAACTATATTGCTATCAAGTATAGTAGTATTCTACCAAGAATATTACAAGACCTCCTACACACAATTTGCCATTCGCAGAAAATGAAATTTTATGTTCAGTGCATATATTATTTACACCCACACTAAAGCAATAAAGGAAAATATAAATGAGTATGCAAAGATTTTTCTCACAGAAACATTAACTTACACACGAAAAATAAAACAAACAAGGCTTCAGAAAACATTTTGTTGCAGATAGTGGCCACTAAGAAGTCATAACTTCTTTTTAATAGTCTTACCTTCTCCCCTGGAAGTCCTTCCAATCCTGGTAATCCCATTGGCCCTGGATCTCCCTGTTTTGTTTTTTTTTTTAGTTGAAAAATTGTATACATTAGAATTTCTTTACTCAACGTGGGAAATATTGAACAGCAAGCAACAGCAGATTACTTAACTTGAGATTGGTAAAAAAACTAACCAGTTATTAGGTAAACAGATTTTGTTATGCCCTGTTTTACTGATCTGCAAATTAAGGTTTTCCCAGAGGCTCTGTGTGAGTATTTGGACCAATGGTTTAATTTTGATGAAAGATGTAATACAGGAGACTCCACTCTAGTGCTCTTGCAAGCCAAGGTCACCTCTGAAGCACCTCCAGGCAGTACAGCCCTGGGCTGTAAGCACACTCTGTCAATCAGAGAACCAAGCTCCAAGCCATTCTGAGGTCTGTTCCCTAAACAGAGGTTTCTCTGCAGCAAGGGACACACAGGCTGGATCCCTGGGTAGGTCTTCAAGTTTTGAAAGAAAACTGTAAACATGCCTCCACTGGAGAAATCAGCTTATCATGTAGAGTGGAGAGGTCCTTTTAATTATTTTTTGACAGAAAATTGGTAATTCACCATGGACATTTAAACTACAGCCAGCAATTCCAGTAGTATTTCAGCAATTCTCAGTTAAATCAAATCCATTGCAAATTGTTGTCTGGATTTCCTGAAGTCTCTGACAGCTCTCACTTTTCCCACCTAAACTCTGGTACTTGGTGTTTTCTGAGTAGGAAGTGGATGCATTCAGCTTCCAGGCTTTATGGTGAAACAAAAAAAAGAGGCTCTGTGAATTTTTTTGAAAACATTATTAAACTGTTTTAGAAGACTGTCTCACAACTCCACGTTTTGCTGTCCCTGCTGAGAGATTTTGGTTTGGGTTTCTTATTGTCCTTGAGAAGTTGACACCATGTGTCAAACTACTTGGGGAATTCTCTATCAAAAACAAAAAATACATACATACCACTGTTCCAGGATCTCCTTTTGGACCCTGTAAAAAAAACCCCAAACAAGCCACATTTAAAGAAGAACAGTTACACAATAAGATGTGTTTTTTTTTAATGACTGAATTATGAATATACTGTGCTAATGCAGTGCATTTAGAATAATTATTAATCCCAGCCCTCTCAGCTGATTAATTTAGTATAAAATCTTAGTAATATTTTGGAGTTTGTTTTGCTGTTCCAGAATACAGTGAAAGACAGCTCTGTCATTTGGTGCCAGCCCATAACTGTGGTTACCAAAGAGACAATCATCTCCAAACAGAACTTGCCTATGATGTTGAAACAGAGGAGAATATAAATAAGTGCACAGAATCTTTGGCTCCACAGAACCAAAGCAACAGTGTCCAGCTGCAAGGTGCTGCATCTGCAGCGTGAAAGACACCAGCCCTGTATTGCATCCACAATATAATTCTTACTTTTACATATTTTTCTGCACTGTAGCTACATGTAGTGAACCAGCGAAAGAACTCAGATCAGAATTCATGAGCTTCTCATTTCTGGCACCAAATTTCATCCACTACAAAACTATGCCTCCACGAACTATAAGTACAATATTACACATTTTTAGATATAGGAATACTTTCACAAAAGAGTCCAATACCAAATTATGTACCATTTCTGTAGCCTTTACTTGCTAGGATGAAATACTTTAGTCAAAATAAACCACTTTCCAAAATGGGCTAAAATGCTTGGCCCATAAAATCACAGACATTGCTACATACCAACTGTATCCTTATTTTTTTAATCTTTCACAAATAAAATCAAATTCCATGCAACTAACCACCCTCTGTTTCTATGTCAATTAGCTACTAGAAATCAGATTTCTGGTAACACTTACTGGAGGTCCTGGTGGACCTGGATAACTCGCAACACTCACACCTCCCTGTAACAGCAAGTTTAAAAGTTGAGTTTGGCTATAATTAGGTGGGGATTGAAAAAAAAGCAATTAACATTAAAGAGAAATACCTGCAGTTTATATAAGCTGCTCATTCCATTTCTTTCATTGTAAGGCATACCCTTTAAAGCATAAAAACCAAGTAAGTGTCACTTATGAATTATTAAGGCAGCACTATTGCCCTGTTCAAGTCCAGTAGTTCAGCAAACCTGTGGCATCCTTTTTGTTCTCAATTTGTCAAAGATTCCAGATTTCAGAAGAACGTAAGATACACACCAACACAGCTTGGGACTTCTTTTTTTTAAATTATAAAGCAAGAAACCTGTAAATGAGTGTACATCATATTTTGATATTTATTATTATAATTCTCCACAACAAATTTTGTGTTAGGTACTATTCCAGTTAATTTGGAGTCCAGTGAACCCCACAGGCTTTCCCTAGGTTGCCTGGGTTCTCTGATCTCATGTATACAAGCTGTCAATTTTGATCTAATAATATTGGATACCAAGGTTAACTAATTTGAGCAGGTTTCTAAGATGGCTTTAGTGATCTGAACTTACTCAGGTGACAAATTGTGAGAAAAAAAAAAGGAATACAGAAACCTTTTGAAAAAGACACTGTTACCTTCCTGCAATATTAATTGTCATTAAATCAACAGTCAGTTCTTTATATTACATTACATTTTACTCACAAGTATATTGTTCCTAATATAAATTCAAGATATAAAACAAAATGTCTCACCGGAGGCCCAGGTGGTCCAGGTTTCCCAGGAGAACCTTCGCTACCCTAGTACAGCAAGAGATTGATGTAACTCATTTACTGTAACTGGCCACATCTATTCCACACTCAAGCTATGATGACCATAATGACAATAAACAAGAGATACAGTCAATAAGAGCAGGTAATATCAAGTATATATTCTCCTGAAATGTTCCTGCTTAAGCTTTAGGGAAGGCATGAACATTACTTTGTACTCGTTTTTATTTTGTTTGTTACTTGCTGCTTTATGTGTAGTAACTTCCTTATGGCAAAAAAGCAGTGGTAACCTGGGCTGGGAAACATATCATATGTACCAGGAGGGAGAAGAAGAAAACCAAAAAGAGTTGTTAATATGAATTTCTAAGCAACTGGCAGATAAAAGTTAGCATTCATTTTATGCTTTGTATATTATTTTCAAAAGCCAGTCCTCAGTTGATAATTCATATGTACATAAAGAAGAGCTACAGTTTCAGA
Source organism: Struthidea cinerea (assembly GCA_013397865.1). Classification (NCBI taxonomy): domain Eukaryota; kingdom Metazoa; phylum Chordata; class Aves; order Passeriformes; family Corcoracidae; genus Struthidea; species Struthidea cinerea. The sequence continues at coordinate 1,406,869 of VZTI01001557.1, read as the reverse complement.
AGTTCAGTTTACTTAGAAACATATTGAATATAAATTAAGTTTTTTTAAAAAGAATCTTCCTTATTAAGAGATATGATGAATACCTTTTTGTTTTTTACTGTAAAATATTCATCTGTTGTTACCTGTATCTCTGGCCTGTTCTGCTGTTGTGAACTGAATTGATTATATTTTAAAAAGCAGAGCTGCTGAGATTTTTCCCCATCAGAATCATGGGGTCTATGAATAGTAGAGAGCTGCAAAGGTTTCAACTTAAAATTTCCCAAACAATCTTTTCAAAATCTCATCACTACAATTCAGATAAATACACTGTATAATTTGGAACAAGTCAGAATTTTTCACTGACTTTGTTGGATCTTATTAAATGTATGCCAGTGAGACACTTAAGTCACAAATTTAAAATTACAAAGGTGTAAAAAATCAAGCTAAATGTTCAATGCCAATAATTAGCTCAGCAGAAAAATACAATTCTTACTAAACATTTATACTAGGATAATTTCCATATGCCCCTGCTAATTGTTAGAAACTGCCAGCCTCCCAAGAGTGGTTTGGAGAGCTTCATGAGGAATTAAAATACTATTATTTTAGGAAGCACATTATGTGATCAGCTCTCAAGTGTGTCCCAGATGAAGGAAGGAGGAGAAATTTACTGGGGCTATATTTCAGTTTACTTCATTACTCTTCAGCCATCTGACTTCTGCCCTTTTAGAATGATGAAACACAAGCTGTAGAGCAGGGGCTTCTCATTCCTCCTGTGTGGGAATTGCGAACCAGGAACTATCAAAGACTGTGCATACAGTTACACAAAAAGGAAATAAGTGGGGTAAATTTTTGTTACTGTGATCTACAAGGAGACAACTTTCATTCAAATTTTATGCTGAAATAATTTCAGAGCTTTACAAAACAGTTTCCTTTCTTACTCATACCAAAGTTTTGTAGGTAATTAGGATCCCACATGGCTGTGGCAGTGTTAAGCCTCGAAAATTCCAGAGTACTACTGAGAAAAAAAAATCTGTATTCATACACAAAATGTAGACCTTGTCCCAGAAAGTATTTTGCAGCAAATAAAGTTTGTCTCTTCTGTATTGCACTAATCTGAGGTACCCAAGAAATAAATTTGACCTCTTAGTTATGATGGATAATATCAAGTTCCTGGTAAGAGCGCATAGAAGTTTGAAAAAAAGCAGTGCTACAAAAGTGTATATTAAGTACAAAGGAAGCTTAATAACTAACACCCAATAACTTTCAGTACTTGTGTAATGACTTTTGAGTATAATACTGGAAACAGAATGAGAAGCACAGCAAGCAGTTGCTAGTCATATTCTACTCCAGAAACATATTTCCACTTTCCTAAACTTTATATAATGTGTTATACCTAAAGAAAATTCTCTGCAACTTAAATGTACCACAAGGACTGCCCTTCAAAATATAAGCCCATATGCACAGCATTGCTTGGGAAAACTACTTGTATTGAAACACAAGTAAAAATTTGAAATGTATGCCACATTCTTGTACACTCTTGCACTTGTTTAAAAAAGCCCCAAAACACGGTGTAATGGGATTGCAAAACCTTCACGGACCTTTACCAAGAATAAAAAGAAGGAATACCTTTTCTCCTTTTGCTCCAGCTGGACCAGGATGTCCAGGTCTTCCTGGGACTCCCTGCACAACACGGAATTGTTTATGTAAGTAAGGAAAAGATGAAACACAGTATTTTTGCAGTGTCACTAAGTTGTTAAAACATGTGCTTTTTGAAAGTCATTTAAACCTAATTATGCTTCTCCTTCAGGTTTAAATATTTCTCTTCTCTTTGATACAACAGCTGTGTCCTCCTGATAAGTCCTTTGAAGGGTAAAACTTGTGTTTGCCATTGCATTTTCACCTTGGCAAACTAAATGTGCTGACCCTAAATGGCACATCTTGATACAGCTGAGACTCACGTTTTACTGCTAAATGCCAGTTTATTGGCACATATTCCACATTAAACTTCTTAAATGTGCTACAATTTTTGAAAGAAATATTACTATTGTCATGAAACCTAGGACAGAATAATGATCATACTAACTAATGTGATTCCATCCCATATGTAGAAAAGAAAATTTGAAAAAATTTCAAAGAGGAATTTTCTCAGTAATATCAACAATTTTAATGATATATTTCAGCATCTTTAAATACTGTTGGCTTCTTCTCATACTTTGTTTTTGAATTGTGAAACAGAGTAATTACTTAGTTTTGGCACTAAGTTTTTTTTTTCAGAATGACTAGCTGGAATTATTTTTAGATTTTATTACTAACATGACTCTAACTTGGGTAAAAATACATAATTCACTGCAGGTTTGCACATTATAAATCATGTAACCTCACAGATTCTTTAGTAATGCCAAAACTGCAAACCTATTTAAGTTACATAAACTTTGAGTCCAGACAATTATGGTATTTTCAGTAACATCAACACCAGTATAGTTTACTAGAGCCAGAATGGGTAAGATTTTATTATTACTCTCCCAAAAGACAAAAGAAAGGACAAGAAACTAGGCAGTTATAGCAACCCTTGCAGAAATAAATTAGATCACAGGTGATGCCACACACTTACAGATGGGCCACTGGGTCCTGGTATACCTGGCAGTCCAGGAGCACCTTGAAGACCCTAGAAATTAAAAGAGCACACATCTAGTTCCTCTCCAACTTATACCTCAAAAATATTTATATTCAGCATGTCCAGCAGTACTATAACTATATTACAGTGCATTCTCTTCTAAAATGTAGGCATTATTCTTTAGCAATGCCTAAAAAAATAGTCACCCCACCAGGCAGGGAAGAGAATCAGGTTGTCATTGAACCAGGTTACAGGGAACTTCTTGCTTGAGTGATAAACACCACTTGTCCTTCAACCTTTTACATTGTTAGCTCATATTTTGTAAATAGCATTGTCTTTAGTTGTGCAGATAAGAACAGACAACTAGCTTTTCCTTAGAGATTAATTTTCTATTTTCTTTTACTAAAAGGCTTTTTTTTCTGGCGAGAAAACATTTACTCAGGCTTCTCAATATTACCTGATGCTATCTAAATGAAATGATGCTTTCTGCCTCGTTTTTGGTTTGGCTTTTTTTTGATAATTGAACATGACATTTTACATAGTATATTTAATGATCTACTTTCCTGCTTTAATTCTGTTCAATTGTCCAAAAATCAGTGGACTCTGGTATACACTTATTAAACATACAGCTGTGCAACTCACTACAGTGGATAGAGATGGGATTTGAGACAATCCTGTATGTCACTGAAAGCCTTTCCTCTGCCACGCCAGGCTTAGGTGCAATTTTAGACATGTAAAAGTCATGCACTAACGAGAGCTAATGTTCTTGGTTCTCCCAATAATCCACAAAGAGAAATAGGTACTTCCAAGCAGTGATTAATTTCATCTGTCTATCCTTTGACACAAAAAATCCACTCGGAAAAGGTGTATTTTTCATTTTAAATGCAGTGTTTAAGAAGGAATGGCTAAAGAGGCAGCCTAGAAAGCCACAGAAGTCAGGAGCCTTGAAATAGGTGCTCTGAGGGAGAGACTGAGGGAAAAACTTCAGAGAGAAAGAAATCAGCAAAAATGTAGAGACGGAGAGACATTGATTTTCCTTTCTTGCTCCTGCACACAGAGGACAGTGATCTGCCCCTGCAGCTTTTCAGAGTAGCAAGGTTACTGCTAATGTGCTCTCTGTTCCTTTTGGACTCCTTTACTCTGATGGTACATTTACATGGAAAATTAATATGAAGCTAAAGGAACAATTTCTGTATTCTTACTACTGATACTAAAAAACCCTCCCCTGAAAAAAAGAAGTGCTTTGAAAATGAAGATAACAAGTTCAACAAAAGGGAAACTGGAAAGCATATGGAAGTTAATGAGCGTGTTTCAAAGGGCTTCATGTGGGGTTCTCAAACTTTCTTCCCATTCCAACAAAATAATAAAAATAAAAATTTTAAAATTTGTAAAAAGAGTTACTTTTAAACCCTTTTCATACATGTTTCTGAAAAAAGATTCACTTGCACCCTCACAATGTCATATTCAAAAGCTGCTCTAAAACATTGAAAATATCAGAGCTAAGGCAGCTAACCAGCTCTCAAATGGTGAGGAAACATGTAAGTAACTAACTTATTAACACAGCATTAATGAAAAACATACAATGAATTTTCTCTAGACTCCTTCAAAAAATCTGCCAATCATAAACTTGCTCTTACCTTATTATTACCTTCTTAATTCCCTGCAATATCTTATTTAAGTCTGAGCTGTTTAATAGTATTTGAATTGTCAAAATTGTTTTGCTAATGCCTCATCTTGCTAGGGTTAACTGGTAGAGGTATCCTATATGGCACACAAAGTATGTGTTGGTTTCCCATTTATTTTTTAAGTAAAATTCTGCATGAAATTTGCTTATGGCTGCCCCATTCTTTTACACAATATGTTCTGAATTCCACCTCAGGAGGCACTTGCTTCTGTAAGAATCAGAGACTTCATGAGCTCTATATATCGTGTAAAACCAAAGGAAAAAATAAGTGTGATACTTTACGCTGACAACATGCTAAATTCTGAGGCAAAACAGTAGCAGGAACTGCATCTTTTTTTTCCTCATATAACTGTTTACTTTTGTAAGCCAAGGATCCTGCTGAACACGTGTTTTTTTTTTTTTTTTAAACTATGCTCTCATGCTACTACTCTTTAAAAATTCTTAAGATATCATGGCCTTAGTGACAAAGAAATGTGAAATCCCTATAAAGAATTTCAAACCCCTCAATCAATACAGTCTAAATTGCTTTCGTATTTTCCAGATTCTGTGTCTTGCAACCAGCACTCCTAAATCACAAGAGAGTAGTATGTGTTTAATGCAGTTAAGTATTTTGGAGTTTCGAAGTGTTCACCACATATTTTTTTAATGGGCTACTTATTTTAACTCCTGACTTGGCGAAGGCCACTAAGAAATTCATTCATTTATCCAGATTAATTTGCTTAACAGTTTCTGCTCTGCTGATGTTCTTTTTTTTTTGCACAGATATAGCTCTTGAAATGTTAACTGCAAATATTTCAATTTAAAATGAAAGCTATAGCAGCTATTTTGGATTTGGCACCACAGTCATTTGGTTTTTTTCCTTCTCCATAAAGACATAAAAATAACTCCAAGAATGTAATATGAGATACAAAATACTCTAAATAGTTTAAATTCAGCCTATTCAAATATTTTTCAGTTTCCACTTAATAGTAGTTGCTGCTATTACTATTGGCAGCAGATTATTTGCTTAATGGAAAGTTTCAAAAGTGAATTCTAAAGGGGAACCAACAAAATGAAAGCAAATATGTTATAGACATGAAGTATTTTCTGAAAATATTTTTCATTAGCCTATTTATTGCTCTATCTTATATCCTTAAAAATTAGCATGTAAATGTATGAGTGAGGCTTTAAAATACACAAATGAGCAAAAATTCACAGACAAAAATTAAATAGTGTTATTTAATTGAATAATAATGTTTAATCTTGTTGAAAAATCAGAATTGAGGGCTATTTATAGCAATACATGACTATCTCAGCAATTTTAAAGAACCAAACATTCTGAGCATTTCATTTTTAGTCTGGGTCTTTACTCATGTTCAGGTAAGAATGCAACCACTGTAGAAATGAAGTAATTTTACCTCATCGCCCTTTTCTCCTGCAAGCCCTGGAAATCCACGTTCACCTTTGCTTCCCTATGAAAACATAACATTCAAACAAATACTTTCTATTAGAGAACAGTGACTTTCATGCTCTGTAGGGCATTTTATGACCCACATTTCATATAAGCTAGCATGATGCCCTTACAGCCATAGTGCCTGAAAGAGAAAGCAGAGGCTCAAAATGATCTGAAAGCTTTAAAATATACCTTCCAGCAAGGTGAAAGGAAGTGAGTGGTTTGTATCTAGGAGGCAAACTAGTCAAAAGGCCTGATGGAGACATTAGCACCAAAGAGCTTAAATGCTTGCTGAAATGGAGAAAGTTCACTTCCATGGAATTAGGCTCAGTGACAGGAGATATCTATACGCCAAACCATGTGGCTTTTGATCCGATTCCAGTGAAGCAGGATTTTGATTGATGTCAGTGAAACTTCCAGTCCCAGGGAGATGGCTGCGTTACTCCCACGGGAACAGCAAAGGCACAGGGTGGTCCAGCTGTGTTGCACACTTGAGGGAGACGTGGGAAGTTTGCCTCCACCGCAGGACTCTCGTGTTACTGACTCACCTAAAATGAGTCTATAGATAGCAACACACTGCTGGGCAGTCAGATCAGAGCCAGCTTTAATGCAGGCATGACACAGAAAAGCTATCTGGGCCTGGGACTCAACTCAGGCTATTTTGTTCATTCAACCTAGAGAAAAGGCAAACTGACACATGAAGAGGCCTGAAACAAAAATCATTTGAACCTTTAGGCTGCTCAATACCACAGGGATACGGATCAGACAAAAAAGTCAAGTCTGGCAAAGGTAAGAATCTGGCCTTTTGCTTTTAACAAGCAACAAAGCAATGAAAAGTACTCTCTTCAAAACTTACTTTTGGTCCTTCTCTACCAGGAATGCCTGGAGGACCTCTTGTGCCAGGATCACCCTGCGGAGCAGACAGAAAACAAAGTGACAAATACATATTTTTATGACATAGATCTGATCCATGCAGACTGATCCATGCACACTGTTTCCTTCCTGCATTTCTCACCAGCCCTCAATTTTACCCCAAAGTGTTCTCTTCAGTCCTTGCTTTCTTCTAAACCATATACTTGTTTAGAGAGACTTCCTTGTTTTCCTCCCCACCTCTCACACTCTCTACTCAAATCGTGCTAACATGTTTTTAGCTTCATTTTGGATAGTCCCAGACACACCTCTGTTTAGGTTTGAGCAGACCATCTTCCTTTTAAGGATTAGGTAGAGATGAAGGCTACTTGCTACTCTCTGCAGCTTCAAATCTACAGTTATTTAAAAGTAAATGACCCCTGCATTGCTGAGAGAAGCATTTGCCAGCTAAATTACAGTCATATAGAAGTGCTAACCACAAAACACCGAGAAATGAAGAATGAAGCATAAAGGATCAGCAAGAGAGAGAGCTCTGCCAAGAAGAGCATGTACAGCAGAAAGAGAGTACAATTACAAACAGAAAGAAAGACCTAAAATAAATCAGATTCGGAAATGAGAAAGTCAATAAAACCTAAGTACATGTATTAATGAAGGACAGTAGAAATGATGTGTGCTTTTCATATTGAAATCCTCCCGAGCACAATTTTCATTTCAGAACATTGCAGAACACTCCAAATTTCATTATTTTTCAAAATAATATCTTAGGAATTCTATACTATTTTCCCCATTTGGTATATTACTTAAATTAATGCTACAAAAGAAAGTGGAGAACAGGGTATGTTTGTAGCAATTCATACTGTGGACTGGATGTGCTGAATAGGCATTTGCTGGATACTACCTCACATGCTGTTCAAACACTATTTTGCATTATTTCTGTAAAATACATTTCCTGAGTAGCTTTAAAAAACAAAACAAAAAAATCAACAAAAATCAAAATACTATTCTAGGCTAGCCCTGTAAGTCAAAACTGAACCTACAGAAGCTCTCAAGTGCACATGTTTGTTTAAAAAACATGTTTATAGCAAAAAAGGGTATTTAATCTCTGAAAAATTTACCTTCAGTATAGCACCCATGTCTCCCACAAGTGGAAGTGCAACCTGAAATTAAAAAAGGCATCAGCAGTTAATGTTTTACACAGCACTACTAATTCTGATGTTTCCATTGCTTCCAAACCTTATATTGTTACACATAGAGCTGATTATAGGTATATATTTGTTGAAGCTATTTTTTAATGAAAACTCAAAAGAAAAAGCAGGTTTTCAGATATAGATAAATATCACAGTCCATCCAACCTATCAATTATAATTCTTCTCTACAAATTCAATGAAATTTCTCAAACCATGACAACAGCATAACTCCTGAATGTACTAATATTGTTGTTTTTGTAGCATATCAGCAGCAACTTAATGTTACTGGAATGTCTCGTATTCTCACCTGATTAACTTCAATTGTTTTCCTCCTCCTTTCTCCCAGGCTTTGGCTCTGCTGTCAACAGTAGCACAAATTCTGGAGATGCCAAATCTAACTTCAATAAATTATCTCAGATACTGGGAATAATCCAGCTACAGCAACACGAGCAACATACGTAATAATTTTTCCTGCCTTTAAACTTTAATAATTAGCGTGTAACTCCTTGGTGCCACTGCTAAACTGCTACCAATACTAAAGTTGACCCATTTAAAGATCAGTCAGTGGATCTATACTGTACTGAAGCACATCGAAGATTTCCAAGACCTGCCATTAAACATATATTTAAAGACTCCCTGTAAAAAACTCATTGCCCTGGTTATCATCAGCTTCATTCACAAACAGACTCTCCAATTACTAATTCTCATTTTGTCTGGCAATTGCTAAATCTAAAATCATCCTGGGCATACTATAAAATTAGACATATTCAAAATAAAGTAACTGGTTTTGTTCAGCCTGTTTCAATTCTTTCCATCTTGAAGAAGAAAAATAAAACATAAGCACTTTTTTTAGTGCATTCTAAAAACTGCCAGTTAATAACAATGAGTGTCAAATATCAGCTCAAGAGACACACTGCTGAACATAATTAACCAGAAATATGATCAGGAGTGCACCATCTACAGGGTGGCATAACCACCTTTGAAAGCATGCTGAGGTGCTTTTTAGGGTGACACAACACCATCTAGCACAACTTAAGGTCATAGTTATGTAAGGTGTGAAGTCCATCCTCTGCACAGAGGTAAACTGTACATAGACAGGATCACCTGCGCTTAAATCTTGTGACAGGACTCGAAAACAACGACCTACATGGCCTGATTTTTCTCACTTCTCCTTACCATATTTTACAGCTAGATGGGCTATTACTGTGTCACCTGTTGGTCTTCCCACTGGACTAGAATCATAATTTCCCCAGTCTCTCCTCTTTTCTAATGTTCTTATTTTAGCTGCTCTATCACTGTATGGCACAGAACCCCAAACCCTCAGTGTGAAAGGGTCCTAACCCCAGCTGCAAAGGGCACACATGTACGAGAGCAAGCCGACTGTGTTCGTGCCACACAGCTCCTCCTCTGTGTGTAAGGCAAGCCCAGCCTGACTGCAAACACACTCCGTAGAGCCATAACTCTGTGTGCTCATCTCTGAATAAGTGTATAATATACGCTGGGATTTTGTAAATGTTAAAATGGCCCTAATTCTCCAGATTCACTCCTGCTTGCTACATCTTCATTCAAAAAATGTTCTTTCCAAAGAGAAGAGTATTTCAAGAGAGCAAAATGCCATAATTATCCTGTTTGTGAGTTTTACCATTTAGACCTGTCTGTTTAATAGCAGCATCAAATGTTTTACTTACATTTTGTTTACAATGTGCTGTGCCTTCCAGACATATTCTACTTAAGGATTTTAGGTTTTCCTTATTAAGCGCTTTATCCTCATCTCTCTTGAGTTAAATCTTGTTGACTTCAGACAGCCTCTGAATTTTGATTATATTTTCAAAAACCAAGCAATCTTTCCCACTCCAATTCCAGAGTTTTATCTACTTACCCAAATCAAATTAAATCACTGACAAGAACTGAGCATGGGAGAGACCTCTCTTTCCAAGTTTGACAATAATCTGCTGAGAGACACTCAGATCCATGATTTTTGATAAGCATTAACTGCATGGTAACTAATTCTAAGCATTTTTTCTTGCTTAAAGAAATATCATGAAGACAGTCTCAGTTTTATTGTGGCCAAGGTACATAACATGACTGTTTTCCCGTCTTTCCCAAGGAAGTATTTCCACTTTATCTTCATATCCCTGGTTCCTCTAGACTTGCTATGCTATCTCACCTCATATAAATTTAAAATATTTTCACCAAAGCAAATGCAAAAGCTCTCCCTGTATACGTACAGGATCACCTGGAGGGCCTGGTAGTCCTGGCTTTCCATCTCTTCCTGGATTGCCCTAGAAACAAATGTAAAACTTGATGGCCTTAAATCATTTATGAGGTACACATTGTTTTTTCTTGCATATATATAAAACTGTCACTTACATTAATTCCAGGAGTACCTGGAGTTCCTGGTAGTCCTGGAGGTCCCCTAGGGCCCTAAGAGCACAAAAGGTCATTTAGGATATAATAATACCTTTCCTGCAAAATTCTTAAACTAAAGTAATGGTTTTCATATTAAAGAGAAAACTTATACCCTACCTGCACACCTGCTGATCCTGTTGGACCTATAGGACCCTATAAAAAAATTCCAAATAATCAGTAATTACACTTTCCGGGGTAAGGGAGATGAACTTCATTAAAAAATGCTGAATGTCGGATATCTGTGCAGTTTTCACTTTGAGAAAGGCTTGCTTTAAGGTTTGGCTTTAAAGCCAAATCTAATTTTGCCTAAATTGGAGACCTCAAGACTTTGTGAATGCTTATTTTTTAGGGCAAGAAATTCCAAAAATTAGTGAACCGTGGTGAAACTTGGTATTTAGCAAGGAGATTCATAAAAAAAGCTAATGAGCAGTTGAATACAAACAGATAATTTAGATATAAATGGGCAATTTGTAAAATTCAGATTTGAAAATATGGTAACAGACAAAATTACCTTTAAGGATTATTATTTTAGATTAAGACATTCAGGCCGAATGTCTTGTCACCTTTCACAAACATTTTCTCTTTATACCGGAGTACTGTCCATAAACTGATTTGTATCAGCTGATACACATTGGTTGACTGAAGAGAGATGACCTCAGTCCCTGGAGTAAAACTCCTGCAATACCATGTACCACCTACCAGGTACACCATCAGCATCAGCAGATTTTTTCACTGGATGCTCTGAAGACACTGCAGATGGCTTTATTTAAAGGCATTAAAAAGAAAGAAACCTGGGAAACAAGCTGAATAACTGAAACAGTTATTGCTGTACAAATTATTTACCGTGAATGCTTTAGATGTCTGCATCAGCTTGCTTCATGTTTGAATTTAAACTGCACAGCAACCCTTGAAGCAAACTGGGAGCTGGGAGTCAGGCCAGAAGGGAGCTCATGGCTTTTTATTATGCTTTGTTTGCTTATTGCATTTTCTCAGTGATGTACAGCGAGAAGCCCAAATTCTGAGTGTTGGTTTACTTACTGGTGATCCCTGAATGCCTATTCCAGGCGGCCCCATCTCCCCAGGTGCTCCCTGTACACCAGGTAGTCCTCTTTCTCCCTGTGAAAGGTACAAGGCTTTCCATCACAACAGCTCTGAAAATGTAAACTACCATATTGTCTTTTAAAAAATATTTTTAGAAACAGAAATAATGTATTTTGCATACCTTTGGCCCCCTTGGACCTGGGTTTCCAGGAACACCAGTGGGACCCTAAAAGAAACCCAAAACAAAACACGAAAAACCAAGAAAAAAACCAAATTACGTTTTGAAATCCAAGACACTAGATGAATTTAATTGCCAAAATTAGCCAGCCTTTAGAAATGAACTATGACAAGTTTACATGTCTTCCTTACTAGTGCCAGTGTCACTAGGATCATGTGGGATTCTTACACTATTTTTAGACTATATTTTAGTGCACTTATAATACCACTGTAAAATATATTTTGATTTTGAAATTACAATTAAAAAATACTTGCTTTGTGGCTTTAAACTGGAGGTGGCTAGGTTTAGATTAGGTATTAGGAAGAAATTCTTTACTGTGAGCGTGGTGAGGCACTGGAACGGGCAGCTGAGAGAAGTTGTGGTTGCCCCATCCCTGGAAGTGTTCAAGACCAGGTTGGATGGGGCTTTGAGGAACCTGTTCTAGTAGGAGGTGTCCCTGCCCATAGCAGGGGGTTGGAACTAGATGATCTTTAAGGTATCTTCCAACCCGAAACATTCTATGATTTCTTTCATTGCACAATGAGAATTCTTTCACAGTTGCCCCTGCAGGAAGTAAAGTCAGAAAAGTCTTTTCAGATTATGAACTTACTGGTGTTCCAGGCAGACTTGGTCCAGGGGGCCCCATATCACCTTTTGGACCTGGATGTCCAGGAGGTCCCATATTTCCACCAGGATCACCCTACAAAATAAACTTGAATCACTAATTGAAATGTGAGAATTTTCCCCTATGAAAAAACTCTAAATATTATCAAGGTTATCATAGGAAGTGCCAGTACTTTGAGAAGATACAGAGAAGAAAAAATCCCCTCATATTTTCCTTCAAAAAGTTACAGAATTGGAGACATGGATCATATAACCATTAATAACAACTAGTATTCTCTTGGTTTCCCATGCTTGCAATGCATCTGATCTGCATTTCTTGTTCCCCAGGCTCCTAATATGCAGGTTGTCATTAAACCCTGCCAACTAATTCATAGCAACAGCTGAAACAACAGCTGTCTCTCCCCAGCTATCAACCACTAGTGCTAAACCTGGGGTCTTCAGTGTATTCCTCTTTACACCTCAGTTCCTTATTTCAATACATGCAGTGTCTCTTGCTCTGTATCTCTAAGCTCCTGCTGCTTACACAGTAAATTTGTGCCTTTTATTATGCTGTCGTCTTGTCCTTTGCAGGCTCCTGCAACATTGTCTGTGATTCTTTCTGAATCCACCACTTCCCATTTTGCAAGATGAGTACATTTTTGTCCTTGTTTCAGTTATTTTCTCTGCCTTTCTTTCAGCTGGCCTTTTCACTTTCTCAAACTGGATTTTATTGGTTTCCCTTGTACCCCACAATGTATAAATGCCACAATGCATCACACAGCTCAGAGCACACCTGTATATCCTCTTTTTTTTCCTTCTTTACATTCAGTATATACACACATAATTTTTAGCTCTTGCTGAGGCAGTTGAATTCTAACTAAGGGATTTCTGCACAGCAAAATGCAATGTCCTAAAGAGATCCAGCTTTGGCTAGCATCTGAGCCAGTGTAGCTGCCCTAGAGCTCTGCCAAGATGAATATGTCTGACTGTGAAGTTGGGTTTTACACATTAGTCTGGGTAGGACATTACACTGAAAAGGTTGCTCTGTAGTCAGGACCTGAACCGACATTTCTGCACTGCACAGATTTAATGTAAGGGCACAGACCAACCTCCTTGAAATATTACTTAAATTATTCATCTAAAGAGCAACTGGGTTGCCAAACTGGCCTGAACCATCTCCAAATGCAGAGATGTTTCTCCTCCAAGACACAGGGGGTTGCTGCTGGTACATTTTAAAATCACTTCATACAACAGCCACACAGATGCACTATAGAAGAACGGAAGGTTACTCTTGAAGTGAAAATTTAAAATGCTTTAACATATCAAATTTAATTAAAAACACTTAAAATATACCTTGTCTCCTTTAATTCCTGGGTTTCCTGGTGCCCCAGGCTCTCCTGGTAAGCCCTGGAATTAATAAAAACATAACTGTACATTATTATAGCTATTACCTTAATGGTTACCTAAAAATACAGATGAAAATTAGTTTACACTGGAATATTTACTGTGCGTTAGCATTGAACCCAAATGTTAAAGACTATAAGTTAAAGAATGCTTCCTTAATTAAATATATGAATCATTTTTCTTTAAGTTAAAATGTAAAAATAATGTTTATTTTCTGGCCCTATCAGGGCAGAATGTCAGAGACCAAAAGGTTTATTTCTTCTATTTCAAAGTAATTCCAAGTCCTGAAAAATCAATCGTTTTTTTCAAGGAAGGCAGTAGCACATGAAAACTTGAATTTTAAGTAAGTGTCTCATCTTTTTTGCCCATGGAGCTCTGCATGATTTCCTGTACTAGTTAATTATTCAAACTGGTATCTTAAAAGCCTCAATGAATTCCTACTCCTTCACATTAGTTAATCTAACAAATCCCTTTAAATGTTTTAGATATGTAATGGACACTCAAACATTTTCAGTAAATAAAGTATGTTCCAGCCTTTTTTTTGTCTAAATCTTCTCATCTTTCACATTTTGATTTTAACTTTGGTATTTTCCCTTGTCCTTTACATGAAAGATTATTATAAATGCAGAGAAATGAAGATAAATGAAAAAGATTAACATTTAAATAGAAACTATTTCACTAATAAGTAAGGCTTAATTGGGTTCTCTTACTGTACTGCAACAAATACAGAAAACTTTTTCCATGACCCTTCAATGTTATTCAACCAACTATTTAGCCAAGTGTTTTGTTAAAAATACCAGTAATTTTTACAGTAAAGGATAAAATTGCCCAAACTGAACAGTAAAATCTAAGTGAGAAACTTAAGCTGACTGAAAAATGAACTTTCTAAGCAAAAGACAAGGAAACACATATTGTTCTAATTTTTCTTCTCAGTGTAAAACACAGTTTTGTGAACACTGGCATATGACAGATGACATTTTCATGCCAGTAGTGAATGTTCAGCAGCTGTGTTTGCTTTCTCTGCTGCATTCTGTACTTAATACACACAGACATCTACTCGTTTCACCCAGTCATCCAAACTAAAAGCATTAGAAATAAAAAAAAAGTACCTTAATGAAGAATATTCTTCTTATACTGACACAAAATCATTATGAAAATGTAAATTTAAATTTACTGATCATGGCCAATGCTATCCACTTTTAATATTGGCATAAAATACATACAGTCTCTCTTCTCTCTCTTCTTTTCTAAGGATTTCCCAAATTTATCTTTTTTTTTTTGGTTGGACCAAGCTCAAGTGGTTTCTTAGGAAAACAAAAGAAGTAATTCTTATCTGCTAGATGCCTCTTTGATAATGTAAGTTGATGTAAAACAATTTTCAAACTTTCATAATTTTCATCATACTGCATAAAATGAATTATTATATTTTTAATCTATAATGTTTCATCTTTAGAAGATAAAAAATCAAGAAGGTTGGGGCTAAGCACAGTGTCTATAATATATTTAAATTTATGTTTTAAGATACTAGAATTGTGTGCACAAATATGAGTCTTAAGGACATCTATATCTAGGACTTACATATAACTAGTATTTATCTGCTCATAATGTTCTCTTGATCAAAGATTCATTGGAACAGCAGTTTCAAAAACAGCAATTATGAACTCAAGTGGGATGATGGCAACACAAGCAAGAGAGAAATGAGTATTTTTTATCTTTCATAGTAGGATTGGTGATTTATACGTAAAAAGAAGCACAGCAGATAAGACTTACAAACTATTGTATAGAACATAAGTAAATCAGACACAACTGAAAAAACATTTGCCTCAACTGATTAGGAAAATAAGATATAAAGAAATGGTCAATAAGTAACACCGTATAAAATGACTACATGCAGATTTAAATACTAGTGGTTTTTTCCCCTGTTGAAAGCTTAAAATGCCGTACTCCACTTGTCATTTCACTTATATCCCTAAGACTTTTAACAGGTCACCAATAAAAAGTCTGCCAGCTTAAAATACCACTCAGAAGGGTATTTTAATATTAATGAGGTATATGACTTAAACGTCTGTTCCAAATAAGAGTTCTCTTCCACAACATAGTCTCAGAGCATGTGTGGAAAGGCCTAAGACAAAATGCAGCAACACCAGCTTCTAGATGCTTCTGTTGGTAGAAAAAAGATAAAAACCAAAACCACACACACAGAGCAATGATTGAAATCCCAGTCCTTTTCAAGCGAGTGGCTGAACTGCTAGGCTAAAGCTAAGCTTTTTATTGTCTGCTTTTCTTGATCCACTTCTCAGATCTAACCACTCTTACCTCCAAAATGCTACTTATAAGCCATTTTATGGTTTATGGAAGAGGGGAGATACAAGAACCAAGAGGAGGGAGCAGGTGCCACTTGTTAGGTTATGTGACACCACTAGTGTTGTGGACTGAAAGACAGGGAATTAGGCAGAACATAGTTGTCTGCACACTGAAAGAGGGATTGTGCCATAATGCGAAAGGGACACAGGCAGCCACCGCCCCAGGAGAGGCTTCTACTATATGTGGGTGTCAAATTAAATGCCCTGGGCAGTTTCAAGTTTAGTATAACAGTGCCTAATAGTTTCCTAGAGAATCCAGACTGGACTGATGTTTCGCCCATGCTCCTCCTGCCCAGAGGCACAAGGGTTCCAGGTGTGCTGGATCTTGGGGTAGGTGCCTACAGTTTGAGAAATCCCAACCAGCCGGCAGACCCATCAGCCCGTTGCCCAGTGGCATAATTGTTAGAGGTACTCTAAAATCCCCATGAAGGAGACCCGCATCACCTTGACAAACCCCAGTCAGCTGGCAGACCTGAATGTGGGGCACCCAAAGGTGCAATAACTACAGGAACATTCAAATTCTGCTGGGAAGTACCACTGCTGGACACTCCCAACCCACCAGTTTCGCACCCACAAGCACACTGCAGCTCTGGGGAGCCTTTGCTCAGTAACATCTGTGCCTGGAAACTGTGAGCAGCTGCACAACACACAGCAAGACAACTTGTTGCTTAACCATCCCAGCCAAGCAATGATCTCCCTGCTGGAATGGGAAGCCAGGACCCAACGAACATAATGCTAACAGGGGAATGAGGGAGAGATAATCTAGAAGGGTAAAAGCTCTCATTTCAGTGGTTCTTAAATAAACCCCACTATCCAGATGCACTCCAGGCTGTCAGTGTCAGAAGCAGGATATAGAGGGTTTATTGAAATTCAAGATAATGGCCTGTTGAGGGAGACATCCCATCCTACTGTGCTTCAACACCTGATAGCTACAGTAGCACCCACAAAAGGAGCACCTATGGTAACTTCTGTGGCACTGTTCACTGACTAAATGTTCACACACCACACTGCTACAGCCGGTGAAATGGCACAATACATACAGCTTCTCCTGGCAGTCCCCTGGGTCCGACAGGTCCTGGAGGGCCTTGCAGTCCCTGTGAAATGATACAGTACACACCTGAGGTAAAAGTCAATAAATAATACGGTGTAAAGCATTCTTACATATAAATATATTAAAACATCTGGCATTAAGAATTATCTTCCACACGGAGTGAGAAGTACAGAGTTGGCTCATTCTCCCTTACTCTAATGTTTAGTTCAATAAGTCTTGTACATTGATAAATACAAAATCCAAAGTATGTATATAAAGCAAATACAAGTAAATACAAAGGGAATACCTAAAGGGAAAGACATAACAAAAGAATAAATCAAGATTTCAAGAATCATTTTTTAAGAAAACAATTTTGTGGCTTCTACAGCCACATCCATTCTCACTCGGCCTTCTTTTCATGATCTAAAATTCAGGTACTATCCAACATGAGTAGTGTTGAGTGGCAGTTAGATTTAACAGTTCCTAATTCCACCTTTATTTGATACAATTCAAGTTACATTGAGAGATTCTCAAGAATGTTTGTGCTTCAGTTACTTTCTTTACAGAATCACACAACTGCAGAATGGGTGAAGTTGTAAGGGACCGCAGTGGGTTATCTTGTTCAACCTTCCTGCTCAAGCAGGGTGATTCTAGAGCATGTTGCAGAGTTTCTTCAATATCTCCAGTGAGGGAGACTCCACAACCTCCCTGGGCAACCTGTTCCAGTCACCTGCACAGTAAAGAAATTTTTCCTCATATTCAGGTGGAACTGCCTGTGCATCAGTTTCTGCCCTTTGCCTCTTGTCCTATTGCTCAGCACCACCGAGAAGGACCTGGAAAGCTCAACACCACTGTTTAGATACTTACACACATTGATGAGGTCTCCTTCCAGTTGACTTTTCTCAAGGCTGAACAGGCCCAGCTCCCTCAGCCTATCCTTGTAAGAGAGATGGTCCAATTCCTTAATCATCTTTGTTGCCCTCCGCTGGACCCACTCCAGGAGCTCCATGTCTCTCTTTTACTGAGGAGCCCAGAACTGGACACAGCACTCCAGATGTGGCCTCACCAGGGCTGAGTAGTGGGGCAGGATCACCTCCCTTGACCTGCTGGCAATGCTCTTCCTAATGCACCCCAGGACACCATTGGCTTTCCTGGCCTCAAGGGCACTGCTGGCTCATGGTGCTGTCCACCAAGACCCCTAGATCCTTCTCCACAGAGCTGCTTTCCAGCAGGTTGTCCCCTATGGTTATTCCTCCCCATGTGCTGGACCCTGCACTTGCCTTGGTTGAATTTCAGAGAGTTCTTCTCTGCCCATCTCTCCAAACATGTCACGGTCCCTCTCAAGGGCTGCACAGGGTACTGGCCACTCCCAGCTTTGTGTTGNCTCAAGGGCACTGCTGGCTCATGGTGCTGTCCACCAAGACCCCTAGATCCTTCTCCACAGAGCTGCTTTCCAGCAGGTTGTCCCCTATGGTTATTCCTCCCCATGTGCTGGACCCTGCACTTGCCTTGGTTGAATTTCAGAGAGTTCTTCTCTGCCCATCTCTCCAAACATGTCACGGTCCCTCTCAAGGGCTGCACAGGGTACTGGCCACTCCCAGCTTTGTGTTGTAGGGAACTTGCTGAGGAGGCCTCTGCTCCTTCATCCAAGTCCTTGATGAACCAGTTAAACAAGACTGGGCTCAGTATTGGACACCACTAGTGACAGGCCTCCAACTAGACCCTGTGCCACCGATTTTGACCCTCTGGGATCTGCTGTTCAGTCAGTTCTCAATCCAGTCACTGTCCACTCATCCAGTCCACACTTTCTGAGTTTGCCTATGAGGACAGACTCAAAGCAAGGCCATGACTGCTTAGACATTACCTGCTGTCTCATAGGATTAAACAAAGGAACTACTAAAGTACTTGCAGTGGCTACTCCTTGCCTCACTAATGGAGAAAGAGAATATACCCAGCTACCAGTGGATTTCTAACTGCAAAATGGGTGCTCATATTCTTGAGTGACAAAATAACTTAAATATTCCTTTCTGAGTGACACTGAGACCAACAAGAACTTTATGTAAAATGTAAATTTTATGTGAAATAGCCATGATCCAAGCACAAACTTTTGATATAAACTATTTGCATTCTTTGCCCATTAATACTAGCTAAAGAGTTGATAGCATCAGAGTCCTCTTATATAACAGCATGGAATGCAATTGCTGTTGGATCACTTACCTTTGATCCTGGATTTCCAATAAGACCAGGTGGTCCAGGATCTCCCATTTCACCCTAATGATATTGTTTGAGAAAACAAAAAAATCCAAGTTTACTTTTATGTCTCCCAGTATCAGCTATGTATACTGGCAATACATGTAGTGTGAAAAAGTCAAAAAATACCTTATTTCCTTTCGATCCCTCCATTCCAGTCTCTCCCTGAAAATAGAAAATACAACCATAAGAAGTTACAAGTTTAATTAAGATCAACTAAGAGTCTAATTTGCTACCTTAAAATATTGTAATACAGTTTGCAAACCTAAATACTGAGAAAACGTTAAAGAATTTCTGATGCTTTGTGTGAACTCTGAAAGGTATCCCTCTTGCAACCTAATTTTTTTGCAAGTTGTCCCAGTGTTTTAAAGGAAAAATATTTGAAAACACTACATTTTTTTAAGAGCTTTTCCAGTCAAAAACCTATTCTTCGCCACTACATCTCTTCTGGTACCCAGTATTGACCTCCAAACCCACACTTTTTACAGTAGGATTTATTTTGGTTATTATAATTATATAATATATATAATATATAATTATATATCTGAGTAATCTTGAGTTTTATGTTAAAAAACATAACTAGCTTTTGTCAAATATTGTAAGAGAGGACAATAATTAATTTAAAATAAGTAACACAAATAAAGAGACTCTTACAGAATGAGTGTTCTGAAAATTTGCCTCGAAATAACAAAAAAGTTTTGCACACATAAAATGGCTGTGTGAGAACAGCCTGATATTAAATGCCACACTGATGGCATCAAAACAGCACAGTTCAGGCCACATAAAACTTCGTGAAAAAGCTGAAAGAAAGAACCTTCAGGGATTAATAAAAAGAGTGTGCTTTTAACTCAGTTCATGGTCTGTACCAGCAACAGAAATGCTGAAGAACAGGGCATCTCTGTGTTTTATTTATAACCTGTGAGACCTTCATGCACATGTAAGAACGAGGCAGTATCTATGCTATCCCACATAATCCCTGCACCTACTGAATGTCTACAAAGAAAAGAATTACAGAATGAATATGGTATGAGAGTAATCTCAAATATACGTTATTCACACCAGTTCAAAACATGCTATACTTACTGGATCTCCCTTGTCCCCTTTTTCAGAAGGCTCTCCCTAAAGGAAATGTAGGAAGGAGATTAACACAGATTTATTAAAATGGCAAACAGTACATATGTCTGGTTTTGCTGAAGAGTCCTGGAAAATGTGGCCATTTTAAATCTGTCTAAAATGCAAATATATGGACTACAAAAGTTTACTTGAGGGATGATGTTGATTTAATGTCAAGACCATGACATCTGTGATCCTTTCAAGCAGGAGCACAAGGGAGGGTCAGGAACATGAACTAAAGAGAGCGATCATGCATCCAAATCTGAAAAATTCTCAAACATGAATGCTTTGTAACACACAAAATCATAAATCTGTGATATCAGCAGAGTAAAAATAATGTTTCTGCCTGCATGAAAACTATTTATATAGAAGGATATGACCAAAGAAACCAAGAAGCCTCACAGCTGAATGGCAAAACACTTATTAATCAGTAGATGACGAACTAAGGGCTGCACATGTTCCTAGAAAAGCAAAATACACACTTGTTTCCAAGTAATACCCCCCCAATCATACTGTAAAATTTATGCTTAAACCAAAAGATACTAAATTAGAAAGTTAATTTGTAAATTTTAATAATTTAAAGCTTCTTGTTTTTTTCATATAGATATTGAAGATCACATTCATAACTTGAAAAAGTATGACTGGCATCTAATTACTGAGGCAGTCTCTGGTCATAAACTTATATAAAAATAATTTTAAAATGGTATTAAGTAAAATTCTGAATGTTTTTAAAGCTAAGGACTTTGTGAGTGAGTAAAACAGGGAAATTTACTTGCATATGTAAATACACTCCCAAGGAGGGGCTTGAATAAAATACTAAGGACATTTAGAGACTGGCAACTTTTCCTATGCCCAAATATTTTTTCTTGATCCCCTATATATTTTACAAGATTTCATTCATAATCAGTACATTAAATCAACTTCTAGTATAACACATGAGCACAGAAGTAAGGAATGGACTCACCTTTTCTCCTTTTGCACCAGTCATTCCCAATTCTCCTTTTTGACCCTTTTAAAAAAATTAATTATATTTAAAATCTTTATATACTGGCAAATGTAAATAAACCCCTCCTCTTCTTTAACTGTTCTTTGTTCTTTGAGGGCCACAAAATCTTATCTATTGTTACAATGGAAATCGAGCTTTAAACAAATGCAAATGAATTTAAATGACTGTTTTCTATAGCAGATCTGCAGGCTTCTCAATAAAATGTTGTCAATTCTGTCACAGACCCAGAACACTCTTCTCTTACAAGTTTGAAAGGCATGCAATTGTTAAAGTAGCAGTCAGCTGTTTATAGAGTACAGAGAACTATAAACAGTATACTGCCATGTGGTGTGGTTTCAGACTTTGACTTCCATGCAATTTTTAGAGGCTGTCTATGAGTATTTTTGGTATAGAAAGTCTCCTTGTTACAGAGAAACCGCCAAAATATTCATTATTTCAAAATATTTTCTGAATTTCAACTTTTTCAGAGTCTTCCCCACATAACTGGCAGGGCAGCTCATTTGACTTCTCAGATGGCATTATAGAAACCACACATAATTCTTTCAGCATCTTCCCTTTCTATTTATGCTAGAGGAGAAAGGATCATATGCTGCTGCTGCAGGATAGCATGATGAGTTGGATATGGGACTACACAGATCAAAGTGCCAGTCATCTCAAAAATCTATTCATTCAAAGCCCATTGTAATAAATAAAATAAAGTGCACTCTGTTAAGGGTGGCAGGGGCAGGTCAGATCGGCGCTTTGAAACTTCTCAAATTCATCCCAATGCTTACAATGTCTCCCTTCTGGCCTTTAAGTCCAGGTGTCCCAAGTACTCCTAGTAGTCTTGTATCACTCTGGAAACAAATATCACCACAAAGATCAGCAAACATCACTATTTACTTCCAGCAACAATTTATTTACTGTAACAATTTCTTGCAATTTACCAGTTGTAAATTCATAAGTCCTAATTTACTACTAGAAAGGGATAATAAATGCCAATGCAGTACAAGTACGTAGTGTATTGCAGAACACATCTTTCATCATGCATTCACACTCCTGCCAGACTAGCAGAAGATGAATAAAAGCATAAAAGAGAAATGTCTGTGTTGATTATTACTATGCAAATCTATGATTTTTTTTAAGTTCAACACAAAGAACATATTTTTATGTTCATTGTTACAATACATTTCTCAAGTATGTTAGAAAGTAATAAAAAACCCACTTCTATGAAAAAGAACCACAAGCTCTTTAATTTTGAGCAGCATGAAATGGAAAAAAAAAGTAGAACTAATTTAAGTCTACTACAGTAGTAAGACAAAAGGAGAGGGAAGAGGCACCTCACATTGCTTCTCAAAGAAAACAGACTTAAGGACTAGGGGTTCAGGTTGTATACTTGCTCAGGTGTTATTGCACTGCATTTATTTACCCTTCTGTACAAGGTAAAGACACAATAAAATACAAAGCAGATGGTTTCCTTTCCACAAAGTCAGATTCAGACTTCCTAAGGGCAACATGCTTTTTTGCAACAACAGTGGAAGAAGCAACAAAACCCCAATGACCCTGAAAAAGGAGCTCCAGTCAAGACCCAAGGAATTCCAATCCTAGAACATGTGCCACTGGGGTGAGCAGGAACCCTGAGCAAGTTAACTCCCCTTGCCGTGTTCCAGTTTCCATAGCTCTAAAATGGGAGAACATCACAATGAATAAATGTGCCATTTACACCCCATTAATATTTTCAGAAGTTGGTTGAATATAAATTGAATAAAATCAGTAACTATTTTAGAAATTCTATCTGCCTGATGGATTTCCCTTGGTGTTTCGGATTTGTAACACTGTTAGTATAGTAATTATCAAAATCAGCTTCAGAGGAAGAGGCAGATACCCAGATACCTGAGTATTGATGAGAAGTAATTGACTACCACTGGACTGAGAATCCAGGTGTCTGTTACTATGAGAACACTACAAACTATGATTTATACTAAGTTGTGGGTTTTTTTGCATACATGGAGGAAAAAAAAAAAAAAGTGGCTATTAGACCAAATAACTACCCTTACGGTCTTTGTATTTTTATAGGTAATTTGCTCTTGTAAGTAAAATACACCAGAGTAAAAAAAATCTTCGAAAATTAATAATGAATTATCCCAGAATAATCTAAAATTACTAAGAATTATAATGATTCTGAAACATTTCCTGACCATATCATGTTGTAGTTTCAATTTTTTTGTGGTTTAGTTTAATGTTTATTTTTATGTGTTGGAGAACACTTCAGATTAAACTGATCTGCATGCCCTTTCCAAAGATACTTAGAAGCAAGTTTGGCTAAATGACCTTATATCTACGTATGCAAAACTAGTAAGTAAGAAGGATGACAAACAGAGTCATCCTTGAAAGGCCAAGCAAAGGATAACAGAGGCCTGAGAGTACGTAAATGCAAATCATGAGGCATCATTTATCCATCTCTGAAGGAATGTAACACACAGTACAGGGTAGAACTAGTTTCTTGGCAAAAAGAAGAGAACAAAATGCGTTTATTGAACTCATGGAAAGCATCTCATTTACACTGAAAACTCAAAAGACATAACAAGAAGGATTATAAAAATAGTTACACACTTGTAGGAACAGGCACTAAGGAAGAATGAAGGAAGCAATGCTCCAGCACTGTCTCCCACCCCATTAAGGATCAATGCTACTACTTATCCTGGGCAAGTTCCTCTCACCTTCATTAAAGAAAGACTGCTGATCTTGGTTTGCTGTTCAGCACAATTTGCTGCTGCAATCAGCAATTGTATTTATAGTGTTCTCTTTCACTGTATATATGGATCAAGTAAATTATGCTTTTAAAGGCTTGCACTCCAGCCTCCTTAAAAATCACCCAGATAAAGAGATTGATGCTGACCCAGAAAAATCCTGGTTGCAATAAATTATTTAAGTACGTCGTGCAATTATCAATACTTATTACAGCAATCAGAAATTACCATAAACCAATCAGAAAAATTGCAAATAATATGCTAAGAAACAGAGAAATTATAGAAACAGAAAAAACATTCTTAATTATGATGGGTCTTAATAGCCACCACATTTCCTGGTTCCCATGGTTCCCATGGGTCCTAGAATTACCAACACAAAGAAGCCATACTAATATCCTCAGGAGAAAAGAAGGTGTTAAAATACCTATAACAACTAAAATGTGGTCAATAGGTAAACACTTCAAACACCAAATGAAAAAAAGACCTTGTGACATCCTTGAGAACAGGGATAAAATGATGGAAAATGACACCGCCATTCCCTGTGCTGTAAGGAACCTCAGAAACCTCAGAATACCACTGAAATATCATTTTACTAATGCAAATAACTGAGGCACACTGCAAATTCAATACTGGAATGTGAAAGACTGCTTGATGTCTCCAAGGTGCTGTGGACAGAAACAGCTTTTGTCATACTGTGTAACAGCAGGGAAAAAGACAAATTACTGGTGCATACATCTGCCTGAGTGAGTCAATGGCAAAGCAGAGAAGCTGTCCTTTTCTTTGAAGACCTCTTTGTTTTGTCCTTGATGGGAATATCCCACTCCCTTCATAAAATGTGTAGTCACTAATATGTTTGTTGTAGCAGTTGGAGACTTAAGTTGACTCTAGGAGGCTCTGAGTATTTAGTTAAAGAAATTTTGCTTGTTTAGAACCTTCTACTTGAATCAGAAAGCCAACTCCTCTTTCATCTGGAATCAAACAGCATTTCCTTGTTGAACAGTTAATTGCTTATGACAGAGTCATTAAAATCTTCAAACCAGACAGCTGAAGGAAGAATAAAGTTAGTAAGCTGTACAGGATTTAAAAGATGATTAATTTATAGGCACATATCAGCTGGTCTACATTTTTTCCAGAATATTGTTAATTAGGAAATATAAGCTACCTTAAGAATACTTAGAGTCTTAAGAGATGTGATTTTTGTAGACAGATGTGTGTCATTTCCTGAAGATCATCACTGTATTTCCTCTTGCAGAATAAACCTTAAAGGGACTATCATTATAAAAGAGATTCATAAGGCAGAGTGGGAAATGAGTTACAATAAATATGGTATCGATAGAGGAAAAAGTGCTGGTATCAGTGAAAGCTCTTTGGCAGGAAAAAGAAATTGGTAAGGAAACCAAATGTGAAAACCAAAATATATAAAACTTTAACACATTCATATGAAGCATGTGACCAAATACGGGAACTAAGTCTCTAGGCATAAAAATGCTCTATGCTCAATTCCTAATACATGCTTCTAAGGTGATATACTGATTTGGAATGGATTAAATGTCAGAATAAACAGAGAAATCATTTCAGTGATAAAAGCAGCTGGAAAGGTATGTTTGACATGAATTTAACCCCAGAATCCCTATTCAAGGAAAGATTTTAGCACTCACCTGGGAATGTTATATAAGAAAAATACCCTGAATACACCTGCTCTTTTTAGTTATGCATTCTAATATTAAAAGAAATTAACGTCCTCCAGGCTTGACCTGCATGACTTATTTGTGATACACACATTAACCATTGTACTGGGCAAATAATGCTGTAATAGTGCATCATCAATCTTTGAATGAAATAGTTTTCTGATCAGGTAGGTTACATATTCCCAAATGAATTAAGCAAACTTCTGTGTTCTTTTATAGTGGCAGACACTACCACAGCTTAAATGATTTGAAGTATCTGCAGTAAGAATGTAAAAGCTCTGTCATGTTGAACACCGTCCTATGCAATTTTAACTTTTTTTTTCTATTCTTTTAGCTGCAAGTGGTTTTACAATTAACACAATATTTTTATTAGTTCATAATACAAACATAAGGACAATTCTCATAGACTGCTAGCATATCTTTTCAAAATTATGCCTCCTTGTCTTTTTATTTTACTCTTAGAATCATGACAGAGTTGGTCAAGAAAGAAATATCAAGTACAGTTTAGATCAATTAGATTTAGAAATGGGGAGCTGGTGCTTCATACTAACAGCTTCACACTAACATCTCCTTTTTGAGTTATACCAGTCAAAAACAAGTGAGCAGAAGATGGATGGAAGGCAAGACACATGGCAGCAAGATAGATGACAGCAGGTATGTGACTGGGGTGTGGACTGAGACTGTAAAGGGATGCAGAAAGGGGGCAGGGAAGAAATTGCCTTTTGAATTAATTTGGAAGGTGGTTCACAAGGATCAAAACTGTAGTAATTGCTACCTTAGATACTACTTAGTCATAAACCCACACAGACATTAAATCAAATCTCCATACCTCATTATAATGCTTGTTCAATGAATCCAGAATTCCTTTTAGTCCAGAAGGACCCTAGATGGAAAAATATGCATAAGAAGGTCATTTGAATTTAACTAATTTTATGTTTGCGTATCTGTATTTAAAGAGCAGTGGGGATGTAAAAGAGTTTTGATTTTTGAGTGTACAGTAAATTATTTTCTGTATCTTCATTATTTCTTTTTTTCTTGCACAGAGGAAGAAGAAAGTTAGTTTTTAAATCTCTGAGTTCTGAAAACCAGTGACTTATTTTCAAGTGCATTGGTCTGTCAGAGAAGGCAGAAATGAAATCCATATAAATTTTAAAACAAGTCCCTTCTGGTATGAACAACATTCTTGTTCTGCTGCATTTTAAAACTCTTTCCACTAACTCAAAGCACAAATTCTGATGTAGAAGCAGTTCCTAGTGTGACAAACAGATAGATTTTTCATTTGAGAGTACTGTAAGTGAAATTGAGGAATGCCAGAATTCTCCAGAATATTAACTTCCTACTTTTATTAGCATTGCAAGTTTGTACTTAAACACATAACTTTCATCAAGAAATTCAACAGTGAAAAAGGAACTTCCTGCTCAAATGGACATTTAGGACAGAGACTTAAAAATGTGCTCGGGAAAAAACATTTTTGGCCGTTAAATCCCTCAATTTTTAGACATATTCTGCCAAAAAACATGCCCTCAATGAGATTTTTAA
The DNA here is from genome assembly GCA_013397865.1 of Struthidea cinerea. Lineage (NCBI taxonomy): Eukaryota > Metazoa > Chordata > Aves > Passeriformes > Corcoracidae > Struthidea > Struthidea cinerea. The sequence goes on along the minus strand of VZTI01001557.1, from coordinate 1,379,711 downwards.
GTTTGGTAGATGGAGCAGAACACAGAAGTACAGTCAAGAACTTATGTACTAAGACGCAATTAAATTTACAAACTAGCACATTTACTCTCTTTGAGTTGAAGCTTTCACATAATGCAGTATGAACAACAACCACTCATGATGGCTGTAAGAAACACTTGACTGTATTAAAAAGATTTCAACATATTCAAGTAAGTCACTTAGCCTGATTGACCTGGATGTAACACAGGGCACAAAAGCAACTCTCCTTTTCTGTGGCTTTTTATAATTACAATTCACCCTCTGCAGCTTTTGTCTTAGTGTGGATATTAGGAAAATTTGGAAACCACATGAAACAACTCAGGTGTCTCACTACCTCCTTTTTCCCTACATTGGAAGAGATAAAAGGCCATAAATTTTTACATTCATGTTGTTTTGAAGTGAATTTTCACGTCAAATTTATGTTAAAAATAAGATCAATATAGTCATGATGTTTTCACTGAGATCTCACTCCACTCTGATTTCTGAAGTTAATGGCAGAATTTCTATTTTGATATCCATATTAAAGCTGGCAATCTAGAGCTGGGACAGAAGTATGATGACACTGCCTAGATGTCTCAACTTAAACACTGTAAACCTGCCATGTTAAATCCTTGAGCCCAGGATTCCTGCAGGATTCTGAAATCCTACAAGGAGTCCAAAACAAGAACTTATTCTCCCTTTGCATTTGACACCATGTACCATGTTTCTTTTACTGTTTGTCCACAACTGAAACTGCTGCAGCCACACAACCCAGGAAGAACTTAATGCCATATCTGCCATCAACCCAAAACTCTCAGATATTATTGGTAATTAACATAAGTGATTTTTGACAGGATGAAAAGTGCATTGTACATGTCACAATTTTGAAAAACAGACATAACCATAAAAAACCCCCAAACTGTCTCATGACTAAGACAGTCAAGGAGAACTTTAGGCTTTGTGTTACCAGTTTAGTATTTCTTTTTTCCTAAAATTGACATAAATTTAATAATTTCATCATTCCATCATTCTTTCTATAATAAAAACTAGTGAAACAAGTGTACAACAACAGAAAATATTTTTATTCAAGACTTTTCTTCCTAAACCATATTCTCCCTTTTTCCACGGTTTTACTACACTAATACAGTGGCACAATCAACTCTGAACTCTCTACAGACAAAAAAGAAGAACCAGCAGCATTGGCTTGAAGGTGGAGAAGCAATGAAATTAACAGCAGTTGAAGAATTATTTTACCAGCTGTTTCTAGCTTTTGAATGAGAATTTTGCACATCTGCCACTTTGAAGCTCACTTGAGCGGGGTTTCCTTTTTCTTCTTTAATATCAAGTTGTGTAATTGAGAGAAGTGAAGCGCACAGAGAGTACAGTTGCATGAATAAGGAAAGAACTGAAAATGTGTCCTGATTGTTTTCCAAAATTGCAAACAAGTTTCAGATGTTATTTCTACAGACAGGAAGGAATAGAAACACAGGTGCTTAAAGGGAAATAGCTCCAAACTGTGAAATTACTGGGGTTTACAATATATTTTCCTCTCTTAACTTTTATAGTTCATCTGCATTTCTGTAAAGATGAGACTGTTGAAAAAGTCTATGCAATCTCACAGTCCATGCATAAAATGGGTAAGGAGTAAATTGCACTGGTTGAACCTCAAAAATAGGCCATTTCATAGAACACAGCCTGCAAGTGACTCAGTGCAGTTACTTTATCCTTGTTTTTCACATTGGTGCCTGCCCATTAAAATAAGACACTGTTTTTCTGTTTGTTTTAATGCAAAACATTGTGAAACTCATCAGGGCAGATGTGCAATATTGTATAACTATTCCAAGGTGCAAATGGAAAAAATGATGAAAACGTGATGTATGCCACAAAAAAATACAAGAAATAAATTACATTTTGATATGGATAAAAAAACTTAATGCATAGAAACAAGCAATATGACCAACCTTTGCCAGCCATTCCCACACTACCCTGTAAGCATATTCTTCTAAGAAGCAGCTGAAAGTCCAGGAAAACCAGAAATTTTCACTTATCATTGCTTTGATTTTTTTTATTGTAATTAAGTGATAACATTCGCTCACTTTCAATATATTGGTAGAGGAATGACAGCATTTCCCGAGGCAGAGGAAATGAAATTTCCAAGGTGAACTGCTGGCTACTTAAGATAACTAGTTCAGTGGCACTGACATATGTATTGAATCACAAGACCAAAAGTGTATGTAATTAAATGAAGAAGTTCAAGTGAACTTTGCTGCACCACATGAAATGCAGAGAAGACAAAAGATATGTTCAGCCTCTTGCAAAGGTAAATGATAAACTGAATGATGAGCTTCAAGGGCTATAGCAATTGTGAAATGAATAAATTACATCTATTGGTTGAAAACAATAGCTTAGTTTTGTGGTATCAGTTTAAGAGAATGAATGATTGTGATTACAGTTTACTAGCCTGTGATTTAGCACACCCTAAGTTTCTTTCCCTTTCTGCCACAGGTTGGATGAGATTGTGTTTGGCCAGAACAAGCAGTCCTCATGTTTCTTACCTTTACAAACCAGTGCTGAAAACATTTCACTTCTGCCAAACAGCAACTGGGCAAAAGTCAGACTCATCTCAAAGAATGCTATTATACTGGTGCAAGTCTGTAGCACAACTCTAGCTTAGCACCCTTTTGATTTTAAAAACAAATTAAATCACTAAAATAGGAGATATTGAGAAATGGAATTCCTCCAGTCAAAGCAGCTCCAGTAGAGACAGAGAAAATTAGGACAGGAAAGATAAAGTTTACCCTCAATGGAGAAATTAGTAAAATTCCTTTTTTCTGTCCTCTAACCCACCTATGTAAATAGATATACCTGCTGATTCACATAAAGATAAAAATAAATAAATAAATAAATAAACCCCCAACCTCAACAGTGACAGACATCACGCAGCTATTTTTCAGGCAGAACAAACAGAAAAATAAATTTTCTCCTCTTAACAGAACACTACACAAAATGCGGGAGATAGTAATTCAACAACCCAAGACCAGAAAATACTTTGCCTAAGTAAAGAGTGCATACTTGGGCCTGTACATCCTTAGGCCGAGAATACCAAGGTCAGATACATTTCACATATTACGGTGTGGGTGACGCATGGTGAAACAGACCACCCAGGGAGGTGGGGGAGTCTTCCTTGCTGGAAGAATGATGCTGGAAGATGATTCAAGAATCATCTGGACACAATCCCGTGCTTTCAGATGACCCTGCTCGAGCAAGGAGGTTGTGTCAGATGATCTGCAGAGATCCCTTCCAATCCTACTCATTCTGTGATTCTGTGATTTGCTTTTAAAATAAAACGGTGTGGTATCTAGAAAGTCAATGCATTATACATACTGCAAAACAAGCTGTGGTCTGCTGGGAACCCCTTCTGTGTTGCTGAATCCTATAGACTTTTGTTAACAGCTATGGCAGAAGAAAGCAATCATCTCAGTTCTGCAGTCTGATCCAAATCCTGTTCTTACAACCTTATAGAATCCTATTATCATAGTAATTCTTTTTGTTTCATAAAATCAGCATTTCAATTTCAGTGAAGAGCCATGCCAAGCAGGGTAACAGCATGCGACAGTCTCTCTTTCAGAAGACTTTAGAAGAAAATGGAAGTAGGCAAATATATAAAATACATTTGAAGGGTACAGAGATATTGATTTTACAATCACAATTTTCAGAATGCTTGTGAGAGCAAAGTGACTGGTGTGTTTAACAGAAGCTTTTCACTGCTATCCAGGCACTTCAGAAGTGGAGAAAGGGTCAAAAAGCACTAGAGGGAGCTGCTGCTCTACTTGGATTCTTGTCTTCAGCACAAATTGCTACGCACTGGATTGAGACAGGTGTGAGCACACATCTCGGCACTCCCGTATTGAAATAACAGAACAGTACTCAAAAACAACATCAGACAGCAAGGATGCATACCACGAATTCTGAACCAGAAGGGCATCAAAGAAAACTCCAAAAGTCTATAATATGTAATAGGCTTTAAACAAATACTCAAAGGGGGAATATATTCCATTTGTTTACAAAAATATTTTTTATAGCTGGTCAATAAAAATCCTCATTGACTCCTTGCCTCTTGTGTGAGCACAGCATTTGCTCCAAAGGTAAAAAAAAAAAAAAATAAAAGAAAGGATAAGGAAAATATGACACAAAAGAAAGGATATCTGGAAGAAATTTCATGGAAAGCCCCACTTTAACTGAGTAGATTCATTACCAGATGTCAATCAATCTATGTTTCTGACAGTGATATAGGTTTTTAACCAAAGCTGTGCAGATGACGTTAAGGGATTAGAAACTCACTCTAAGCATTAATTTTACTGAAAAAAAAAAAAATCCCCAGAAATTAGGTTAGGGAAGAAAAAGAAAAAAATATGAGATATTGAGAGAAGGTTAGAAAAGTCTTAAATGCTGCCATGATACAAGTAGATTTTTGACTGTCAGCAGGTGCTTTTACATTCCTGTCACATGGAAGCACAGCATGTGTGCTGACTGCAATTTTTGTAACTTTCCAGTTGTCTTTAGTTTTACCCCCAGTCTTTTCCCCACAAATCCCTATCTGCACATACCGTTATTAGGACTGTCCTTTATAATAAATACCCTGAGTATTGTATCCTGTCCACCAGCTTCTTCCTCGGAGAAGCAGAATTTCCTTCTCACGGTTTTTGTGTTTACTTTTTTTTTTGTCTCTACTGAGCATTTAACCGTTCTAATATATAAATTAAATAACCTCATGGCATAAACTGATAAATAAATTAGGTAAATTTATTAATTTCAAACACTCTATGCTGTAGGTACCCTAACAATTAATGACTCAATCTCCTTTTTCTCAAAAACAAATTTCATATTCTTTTGAAACATCAGCCAAAACCAAAGCTTATTTATACTGGAGAGTCTAATTTTTACATACTCAGTCAATCTTTGTACCCTGTGTATGCCAAACGTATGACAGCAACCACCCTGCAGGTGAGACTGTTCTGTTGCACTTTGGAAAGGCCAAAGTAAAGGCTAACAATGCATCCATATGCGTGAAGAAGCTGCTTACTGGTAGGAGGGAAGGGTGACTGGAAACACAGCAAAGCTGAATATGGTTTGAGCCTTGAAAAAGAGAGGGAGAACGATGGATCATGTTGAAGTTTTTTCTTGTGCGTACAAACTGTGGGATACTGCCAATGGGCGTTAGCAGGCGTCACTGCTCTTGGAGTACGCCTTTTCTACGTGTTATGTTCTCAGCCTTGGGAGGGGAACACGAGGTGGTGGCATAGCTGTATCCAAAGCGAGGAGTGCATCAAGATAGCTATACCAGAAACAAATAATTTAAACCAATTTTTAGGCCATGGCTGCTTGAGGAATGCTTTTTTTTATGTAGCGCTAGGCTACAGTACCCAATACAGAGTTCCTTGTAGTGATGTTGCCATGCTGACAGAGCTTTCCACTTGCTGTAAGAAAATCTGAGATATGTCCCAGTAATAGAAGCGCAATTTAGCTTCCACTCAAGATTTCTGGTATATCTGTCAAGGATCATACATCTTCACAAGCCTGACCTGCCAGCAAATCTAGGATGGCAGAAATCTGTAACAGAGAAACAGCTTTTCACTGGCTCACAAAAAGCTAAGTAGATTAGGTCTAACATTGACCTCTGCTATGGTTTGCTTTTTTATCCTTTAAAGGTTATATTTGGCACTTGTATTAAGAAAGATTCTGCATCACTCCTTTCCTCGGTTCGGCCTCCTGCAGTCTGCAATACCATTTCAGCAATAGAACTGTGTAAAAGACTCAAACAAGCAAGGCTTCAATGTTGACTACATGCAAGGGAGAAGAGTGAGAGGGAGGGATTTTTAACTGTTTGGTTTTAGGCAGGATAAATGAATTCCATCATAAACTCCTCTTTCTGAACACATTTTGCAAAACAAAAATTATTTATGAAATCTGTGCAGTTTTTGTTTCGGATGAGGGTAGATGACATCTGTTTGATTTTAGTCATTGTATCCCATGCAGCCGTGCATTATTGTCTTCTCTACATATAAGACAAGGTTGAAGCATATGAATCAAATGTTCAGATGCATAAACCACTAGCCTTTGTCCAGGTAAGAAAAAGAAGGGATTATGAATATTTTGTTTTATATTAAGAATGTAAAGCAGCAGAAGTTTACTTAATCTGCAAATAGCTGTTTTGTATTTGTGCATGACAGCATTTTTACAATACAATATACAGAGAATTTTACAAACATGATCAAGTCTTCCTCTATCAAAAGAAGGCTGCATTCATTGAAGACTAATAAACATCCATGCCTGACTTGAATTTTTAATCCTTTATCTTTTTAAAAAAAAAACAGAAAAGAAAAAGAAAATCCCAAACCTCTTAGATCTGAGCTAAACCCTTTAGTTCTTCATATTACAAATCCTTTCATAAAGTCATGTATTTCTTAATCTTTTTAATTCTTCAGTCAACTCATTTGAACTACAGCTGAGTGCTCATTCCAGTGCTGGGTATAATCCTCCCCATCATTCATACAGTTGGCACATGCTTCACTCAGTCCTTCATCTTTCAAATTACCCCTCTGAGACAGAAATTATCCCTTCTTCTACAGAGCATCATGCATTTTGCAAAGGGAATGAATGCACAGTATTCACAGTTAGCATACATGGCCAATCTTTCTTTGAAATGCCAATTTCTGCTTCCTCTGCTGAAGTTCCTGTCTTGTTTTTACCCTCCTGTGTAGTCCCTTGTACTTGTGGACCCAGTTCTTTTATTTTTGCTGTCACAAAAGGCTACCCTTAGTCGCTGTTTGATACAGCAGAGTACACACAGGTCAAGTATTTTCAATGATAATTATGATCCAGTAATCTGCTATAAAAGAGTTAAAAAAGTCCAAGGACAGAGTGAAAATTTCCCATTCCCCTCATTAGTTACTCACAGGAGGTCCTGGTGGCCCCGGTTTTCCTGGAAGGCCTGGTTTGCCTCGTCTCCCCTGGAAACAAAAAATTACATTTATAAATGCTGTGCTTAGGGACTGATTTGGAATAAGAATTTTAAGAAAAGATTTATCACCTTATGTATTAGAAAAAAAAAAAAAAAAAAAAAAAAAAAAATTAGAACCCATCCCAAATGAATACTCTGTATCAGTCACTGCAACACTATCTAATATGGGTCATTTTAGAATTGCTCTTAATAGTTATGACAAACTATATTTGCACCCCTGTAACATTTATTTTCACATTTTGAAGCTTTGTCTCAAATGTGAGTGTGCATTGATATGCTTGTTAACAAAGTATCTTGATGAGCTGTAAAGAAATTATATTTGTGTGAATACACTGGAGCTTGGGATGTTAAACTGTGCTGCAGCAGTCTGACTTGCACAGTCAGTAGATAAGTGCAATATAACCCAATTAACAAACACCCATACCCTTCTCTGGGATGCGATAATGAGCGCAAAAGCCAGAGATTTATTTGCAAAAACAATTCACTTTCTTTGTGCAATTACTACCATCTGTGTATATATAATGCACATGCAAAATCATTTGCATTAAAACTTAAAGTCCATAAAAGTCTACTTAAGGGAGACTTTCCACTCAGTTTCTAAAAGAACCATGCATATGTAACTATTGCAATTTTTTAGTACAGTTTGTTTGAACAACTGTTTTCACATATGCTTTTTTTTTAGGAAGATTGACATAAAAATGGGAGTAATTTACAGGAATTAACATCTTGATTGCCAAGCTGAAATCTGATGCACATTTTTTAGAAACAACAGCTGAGAACAACTAATATCTAGGTGCAAATGGCAAAGAAAAAAAGTTTTATATCCATTAAGAGTAAATTTCTCCCTTGCATATGGCAAGTGTAAATTAATGTTAAGCGCTAGGGGAGTGTCTTCATGAAAACTTGGCTTAAAATGTGAAAAAATTAAAATTCTTGCTGACAGCTCACAATTAACACAGAGGGATATTTCTGTAAGCTATGGTCCCTACTTCCGTGTTTTATTAAGTAACAGTCTCACATAGACTGCAGAAGTATTCTCAGGAACAGAAAGTGAAATCCAGTTTTGCTGTTTCCAGGTGAGAGCCCTGATCTGTAGGAAAGCACTCTCATGCTCTGCATTTCATAAATCTTGATCTATGCTGAGGGGAAGATGATGATGACAGTAAGGGTGGAAAATCTCTCTCCCTCACACCCTGCAGCTCTCCAGGGTAACCTCTTGCCTGGAAGCCAGGGACTCTCCTGAGAGGGGTAGGTATTTGAAGCACTTCAAGCTGAAGAAGAAACAGAACAAAGGTTGTGTGGATGTGTTTCAGCCATTGGGTTGCGCCACACAACATGTACACTGCCACCACAGTTTTGTGAATATCCTCAGTCAGTCAATGTGTTTTAAGGGCAGCGTGAAACAAAACCACCTCAGCATATTTGGAGTGCCAAATTCCTGGGTCTTAACTAGCTGAGACATGTGTTATGTGCTGAGCTGTTTAATCCCACCAGTACTTGCACATGCAGGGCTCTAATGGGGCACCTAAGGGTAAATTTTTAGAACCAAAATACAGTGCTAGGTGTCTAGGCTGGGCTCAAGGCTCTATTGGCCCTCACTACCTGCTCCCAGCACATCCTCTGCTGTGCTGGTACCACTGTCCCTGCAGCCCTGGGACCAGCCTGAGCTGGGAACTCATTCGGGCTGAGGTGGAGTAGGTTTTGACTTCGGTCAGCTCACTGATGCAGTTCACTGAGCAACTGAGGATCTTGCCTGGCCGGACAGGGCACAGCAGCAGGAAAGGCACACATGCACAAGGAAAGGGGGCTGCAGTTAGCTACACCTGTACTTTTGGACTGCTCTCTACTCTGGAAATACAGGTGGAAACTAATATTTCCTGACTTTTTTTAAAAAAACAAGCCAGTAAACTTCCCTTAGAAAGCATGAAAAACAGATTGAGAGGTAATAATGTAATAAACAAAGATAAATTACTCCATACTTTTAAAATAGTCCCTCTGAGTTATAAAGATCTACAGTGTTGACTTCTTGAAGCACCTTCCTTTTCCTGTTTGAATTTATTTAAAGTATCCTGGGGATGACACTTAAAATCACAGCAGTCTAAACAAAGTATCAAGGAAGTGTCAGGATGAAGAAGACAGGGCTTTGACTGGCAGACGCAACTGTGAACGAGGTGTTAATTACACAGGAAAACATGGAATATGTTGGGAAGGCAATTTTATCTCTGTTTACAAGATGAACTAAAATGTGATTTATGACATAGCAAAGACAAAACTTGATTAACTTTCTGAAAAAAACACTAATAAAAAAATAAAAATTGGGGGTACCAATTTTTCACTGTTATTTCTTAATTACTAGAACACATACCCAGTGAAACACAGAAGAAACATTTGCCCCACTTTTTATCCCATCATTATATTATTAGCCATTATGCAATGTTGCGTGTAAAACAACCACACAGATCAGTATAAGCTTTTTATAGAGTAATAAAAGTCCTTTTTTTGCCTCCTTTATAAACTGCCTGGTATTTTAAATTTAATACAGAGATACATGAAAGGCCACTATCTTTCAGCAATGCCTCTTAGATGCAGAGACTTCAATGCTAGGAATACCCAAAGCTCCACCTGCTTGTCAGCACTCCCGCTTCTCTATGACTTATCAGCATCATCAGGGAAAAAAATAAAATATATACTATAGTAACAGTGCAAGCAGAAAAAATTAGTTTATATTTTTGTTTAGGGTAATTAAAACAATTAGAAGAATGTTTTTGACAAGCCCATTATGATATTGCCTTGAGCAGACCATGAGCCAGACCATGACTAAATATTTACATTTTGATTTTGAGTCATCCTTCTGGCAAGAAAGAAGTGAAAAACATCTCAGTGTCCTCTCTGGTTTGTAGCGTGGGCTTAGCAGAGAGCCACAGTCCCCATCTCCTGCTCAGCAGCGGGTCTTGGCAGCTCCATGAGAGCCGTACTCAGTGTCAGAGTACGTGTAGAGGGCTGTGCAGAGGGCTGGCAGCCCACACAGGAGACCTGTTACCTTATTTAGCTGAGATCACCGAGCAAATATTGAGGTTATAAAACCACTCAAAATATAAGTAAATGTCCTAGTCATTGCATTGTTCCTTTAACTAAATAAAAAATGCTACCCCACCTACATTAACTTAAAAACGATACGTGGTGTCAACAAATTGTCTACTGCTGCTTAGAATATCTGAAGAAGACCAAAACGGTTGCTGGTTATTTCCTTAGTGCTGCATATAGTTTTGCTGGAAATCAATGTGATAAGAAGTTTTCTAAATGTTACTGATATTGTATGCTATCCCCTTGACTCCTGAAATGCCTCTCCCCAACTAATTTGTACAGCAGGCAACTTTCCTCTTTCCCAAAGGACAGACTTCAGCTAGAACATTCAAATAACAAATCATTCAAATAACAACTGCTTGGTTAGGGGCAAAAAAAAGATAAAATACTAAAAATAAAGTAAATGAGAAATTATGTGCTTCAAGAAACCCAGCTGAGTGCCTAGCTGAAGTACATGGTCAGCTGCATTCTTTATTCCTCTCTTCCTTCACCCCTTTTGTGAGTTGAAATGACTTGATGAGCTTTGCCTGACATGAGATGGAAAGCTGTTCAGAAGAGAGGCTCTGGCCGTCCTTCCATAGGCTTTGTGCTCTGGTTCTGACTGCTGCCCCCGGGCACTGCTGCAGGTCCAACACACAGTGCAAGAATTCAAAATCTGTATTGTAACCCACTGCTGTAACATGCCATATCCATCTATTCACATCTCTCTAACTTTAGAGGAGTAAGATCTCTAACCCTAGTGTTTAAAAATAAGCTGCAGATTATTTAAGGATAAAATCAAGCAGTTATGTGGGAACAGACATGATTTATGGAATTAATAATTTAAAGAATCTACACTTGAGTGTGAAGGCAAAAGTTCTTAGAATAAGCCCATGTGAATTTTGAAGGGAAAGTGCTAATTAGTGGTTCTTGAAACATATAATCGCATTTCAAAACTGGAACTAGTTCTAGGGAAAGTAGAAATCTGGGCTTTAAAGCCTTAACTGTTGTAGTTGTTACACAAAATGAATGAGGTTTATGTAATTTATTAACCAAGTTAACTATGATTCTCTTGGTTAATCCTCAAAATCAGACTGACAAAGGCACAAAAGAGGAGGTGGGTGGAGAGTAAAGACCCCGGTCTCAGAGTGCCTAACCCACAGATGCCCGTCAGCACTTTGGGTATCTAAATGCAGCCAGCACGAGTGGAGTTTTGGGCAGCTAAAAAACGGTTTCTCAAGATGCCCAAAGCTGCCACCAAGCAGCCAGACAAGTTCCAGCGCCTACACTAACTCAGATTACAGCAAGAGTTGGGATATTTTCTCCCCTAAATTGAAAATCTATGTTGCAGATAATGAAGCCTTTTTAACTTCAGTAATACAGTGTTAGGATTGAACGTACAATCCCTTCTTCAATCCTATTACCTTTGGCCTTGAGGACATATTATGGTAACCTCTGTATTAAATGTTAAACCTGAACAAAATCACAGGAAATAAGGCCAGAAGGCAAGAAATTAAGCTGTTTGCAGAAATCAATTGCAAGTCTGTTCCTCATATCCCACTAAAACCTTTCATAGAAACACGGGTCACAGAAGAATAGAGCACACAGAGCCTAATCCCCTGTTTTGGGAGAAAAGTCAGTAGAGAGCTCCTCATTAATGCAGAAGCATTCCTGCACTCAATCTTGGGTTTCCAAAATAATTTTTGGAATGATTTACAAAATCTCTACTTTCTTCATTGTGACATTAATAAAATGCTAAAAGGGAACACCTAGCCAGATTACATAAAATTCAAATGCATTTAACAAACAAAAAAAAAGTCCTTTAACAGGCAGAGCAATGCTGAGAAGTCGAATGTCACAACCTATTTTGCCAAAAACTCGCTAGAAAAAATCCATCACAATTTTTTAAGTGTATCCATAAAAGCTCAATTTTAATTCAAAATCATTCAAAGAAATAGTTTTCAGCAATATTTAGATAGTTCATACGTTAGTTTTTAATTATGAGAAATAATTTCTTATTCTCTCATGTTTCTATACCTTTTGCTAAAAGACATTAAAAGAAATATTAGTAATAGAGTACTTGAAAGAAAGTCTGAAAATTCTAAATGAGTCTCTTAAAAGTTAAACCATTTCTGCTATTGCATTAAAAGTTAGATTTTAATTTCTACAGTGGAAATTAACAAGGGAAAAAAACTAGAACTTTTCTAATTGACAAATCAGTCTTTAGAATTCTAAATTACAACCTTTTCATTCAAATTTTAAATGCCAAAGTGGGAGAAAGAAATATTTTTAAGCTGTATCCTATTTTACTGGATATGTACTTCAAGGTAGAGACAACCTGGGAAAAAAACTGTTTTACGTTAATCATTTTTGGACTGTTAAATGTCAGAGTGAAGGAACATATAGAACTCCAACTTAAAGATGAAATCAGATTGGAGCTTTGCATGTTTAAAAACAATTTACATCAAAGTCAAGAAGGACTGAGAAGATTAAAAGAGATTCCAAAACTCCAGAGCTTTAGCTGTGAAGAAAACATTTTTCATTGTGCCAGGAGGCTGACCTGCAATGCAAATGTTATCATTGCTCTGTAAAGTTTGCTTTATAATTGGTTAAGTACAACATTTACTCACTGAACTAGAAAACAAATATGCCAAAGAAATATTTAAGTTCTATAATTCAGATAAATGCAATCTGAATTTAAATTAATTTTGATGCCACTCTAAATAATTATGGTAAGAAAATCTAATAGCTCCCCATCTATTTATTTATGAAGATTTTCTTCTTTGACAAAATAACTTTATTCGTGCTTGATTAGAAAAACTTGCAATCTCAGAGAGTAAACTGATTATTAACACAAGGCAAATACTGCAATTTCACAAGGTCCTAATTTGCAATCCCACTAAAACATGTAATTTTAGTGAAATCCGTGCTGAAATACTAGATATGACAACAGACTCTCGGTCTTATGAGGTGTTTAATCTATTACTAAGATAATGCTAAAACAGCTTCCTCTTAAGTGAAGTATTTGGTATTATAAACACAACTATTGGAAATAAGGAAGTTCTTTTAAAAATATTTACTTCAGGACACCTGCAACATCCCAAGGAATACAGAGTCAAGAATATGGCTGTGGTATTGTAGGAGGATTTGTAAATGCTTGAACCCAATTCACCACTGGAACCAGGGAAACCACCATGATGGAAAAATAATCTGTTTAAACACATATAAAAGACTCTAAAAAAAATCTTATTAATCCATAAAAATGAAGTTGTTGGCAGCTATGATGGGAATAAGCTAGAGCTAGTCAAATAAAAACCACAGAATTGTCTGGGTTGGAGAGAACTCTTGAGATCACTTAGTATAATCCCTGTTCTCAAGCAGGATCAATTGTCCAGGACTGTGTCTACTCAGCTTTTGAATATCTGCACAGATGGAGATTTCACAACCTCTCTGGGCAACCTGCGTCAGTATTTGATGAACTTCACAGTAAGAAAGTGCTTTCTTGTGTTCAGATAGACTTTTCTGTTTGGTTTTTTTTTTTTTTTTTAAATTTTTTGCCCGTTGCCTCTTGTTCTGTCACCAGCTGCTACTGAGGTAATACTGAATGTATCTTCCTCTTCTTTATTCCCTCCCATCAGGTATTTACACACTGATTAGATTTCCACTGAGCCTTCTCCAAGCTGAAGAGTCCTAGCTCTCTCAGTCTCTCCTTCCATGAAGATTTCTCCAGTTGGGCTTTGTGGCCCTGTGCTAGACCCCCCCTCAGGAAGTCTGCTATCTTTCTTGAGGTGGCCTCACCAGCGCTGAGCAAAGGGGAAGGATATCTCCCTGACCTGCTGGCAATGCCCTTTCAAATGCAGGCCAGGATATCCCTGGCCTTTTTTATGCCACAAGGATGCACTGCTGGCTCATGGTGTGCTTATTGTCCAAACAGTTCTTCTACACAAAGCTTTCTTCCAGACAGTTTGTTTGCAGTGTATGCTGATACCTGGGGTTATTCCTCCCTAGATGCCGAGTTTTTCATTTGCTCTTGTTGAACCTCATGTGGTTTCTCCTGCTCCAGTTCTCTGCTACATTCCTCCCCATTGTGCAGGCTGTCAATGAGGACACCGGGCAGTACTAGCTCCAGCAGTAACCCTGGGATACACCACTAGTGACTCATCTCCAGCTGGACGTTGCGCCGCAAATGACAAACCTCTGGACCCTGTTTTTCAATCTACCTCACCATCCATCCATCTAACCTGTACTTTGTCAGCTTGTCTATGAAGCTGACAAGATAAAATTGAGAGGTAGTGTCAAAGGCTTTGCTAAAGCTGAGGTTGACATCCACTGCTCACCTCTCATCCACCCAGATATTCACATCATAGTAGAAAGCAATGTATTTGTTCAAGAAAAAATTCCCTTTCATAAATCCATACAGACTGTCCCAATCACCTTCTTGTCCTCCATGTGTTTGGAAATGTTTTCCAGGAAGATTTCCTCTTTCACATTCCCAGGGATTGATGTGAAGCCTATACGCCTGTAGTTTCCTGCATATTCCTTTGTGAAGATAGAAGTGATATGTGCTCTTTTCCAGTCTTCAGGAGCCTCTCCCAGTCACCATGACCATTCAAAATAATCACGAGAGGATTGTAACGTGTGAGACCCTATGGACTTAGACAGCTGTGTCCTTCATCCTGGTACAAAAGCCTGACAGCAAACAGCTGTCACTGCTCCTTCAGTAGCGCTTGGGTCCTGTGCCTTGTGACCACCATCTCTAAGTACGTGCATGCTGGACAGAGAAAGTTTGCTGGCCTCTTCTTTGTGCCCTTCTGCGTGAAGTGCCGTGCCACCTGCTGCATCTACTGGCTGCTTGTGTCACAGCTGCGGAAACTGCTCTTACAGAGTCCTCATCCACCCCACTGCTGCGGCACCCGCTGCTCAAGGACAGCTGGCGGAGTTTGTTAGAAGCTGCTAGAGCTACCCTTACCTTAGCCTCACCTGGAAACAACAGGCATCCTCAGTGTCCTCAGGCTTCCCAGAAGTGCCCAAATCCCAGAAAAAGTCCCCAGCAGCTCAAGAAGGCATCAAGAGAATCATAAAGAAGCAGAAACTGCTGCACAAACTGCTGTGTATTTTAGCTGCATGCTGGGCCTGGCTCTTCTACAGGCCAGCTGAGAATACAAAATCATGCCGTCTAGATTTCACAGTATAGTTGTCTAACAGAATTGCCTTGATCCTTCGCATTAAGAAAATTTTTGGAATTCACTGAAGTATTATATTTTAAAAATTGAATCATTTTCAGGAAAAAATAGTATTTATAACATCAAGTTCAGGGACAATCCCTGCTACAAAGATATCCAACTGAAATTAAGCATCACTTTTCAAAACATTTGGATTTTTAATTTGGAAATATAAACTTCATTGTATTTAACATAGTAAAGGCAGAGTCTGGAAAGCTCCATGCAACCTGTAAACTATTTTTAGTAGAAATTTTTAAGGATACACAGTAACATGACAAAATTATTTGATGACTTTGGAAAATTCTTTGCATGGGAGCTGAAGGTCCCTAGTTGAATTTTTTCAAAAATTAGTGGAATGGTGACTTGATTATAGAGAAAAAACTCGAAATACCTCTTCAATATAAAACTACATTAAAAAAACCCAGTTGCTGGAGCCTAATGGAGGATTAGCTACATGCCCAGTGTAAAATAAAATATATATTTTGAAATGTGTGACTGACAAGAAACACTGGAAGAAAGGAATCAAGGAGACTTGCAAAGAGTCTGTTGTTGATGTTCTTTCAAGTGGAAACTGGACTTCTGCAGAAGATGCAGAAGTGCAGGATTATTGAGAAGAATAATAGTTCTGCATAACACAGGGATCCAGGAAGATGGCATAGTTGTCCATTGTGGTTTAAATTCTGTGCAATGCCAGGTCAGTAGTCAATCTTACTATTTTTTGTGGGTCGGTAATATTGGACCAGGGACTTTTCTGAGTAATGTGTAATGACCTTCTGAAGCTCCTGATGTCATTCTGAGCAGTTGTGTAATAGTATCAAGTTGCTGCAGCAGTAACATGCCTGAAGCCAACATGAAGGACACTGAAAAATTATGGATGACCGTAATGCCTGCCCACAGAGTGGTCTAGTATTTCTCATGCAGGAATGAGGGAAAAGGAATGAGTAGCTGTTTCTACTGGCCCATTTCTTTCAGTGACCAGAACTAAACCCAAAAGCTGCTGAGTAAGGTCTCATGTCTAACACAAACCACTTCATTAAGGATAAAAAAACCCTAAAAAAATTACAAAAAGTCACTACTTGTAGTGCAGGAAGAAACACTAGCCTTTTTTAAGAGGAGCAAATGTTTGAGGACTCCTTGAGCCCACAGGAAAACACAACATTGACTAACAAATGTGAATGGCAGTGGGTATCTTGGCAAAAGGAGAAACATAAGGGCACTACATGATCATACAAAATTTAACTACATTCACCGATGACATTATCACAACACAGATGCCCTTTAAGTGAGTATTATATAAGTCTCAGGTTGATTGAAGAATCAGAACTAAGTTCACTGTGTGCTCTCTGAATATGGCCAGGTTGTGATGTAACCAGGTTATGATAACTTCTGCCACGACAACTACTTTTGCCTTCAGAGTAAGGGTCTAATTCAGGATGGACCATGTATGATGAATCATTGAATATCTTTCAATAATTTTTGCAAATCTACTGAAAATCCTAGGTAGTTTCTTTTCTGTAGATGAAGCACGGTAGTAAACCATGCAAAATTGAAAGCAAATTCCTTCACTTGATCTCGAAACTCTGTTCCTCTCTTTTTAGAGCTGTGCAAAGGAAACAAGCTGTGTAAGTCTGAAGATCATTATTTGTACTACCTCATTGCTCATGAAGGTTGCTCTCTTCTCCTGCATAAGACAGCCACATGCACAATGAGAAGAGATAACAAAGCAGATGAGAGGGGAAAAGTGTCACAATAAGTGAGGAAAGAATGAGAACTCATGAGTTTACTCTTAGAAATACAACTGATACCCTTGGTAAATGCTAGACTATTAATCTATTTGTTTATTCAGAAAAGAAATATTTATGCATTTTGCTACTAGAGCAGAATGAGAGAAGTAATATGCTTATGAATCCAATTTTTATTTATCATCACAATAATTGTTCTCCATGACTGCATTACTTCAAATTTTTAGCAAGTTTGCAATTTTCTTTTAAATAAAGCCAAAAATAGAACATGCATCCTGATGCAAAGTCCTTTAATGCTGCACAGAACTAGTCAAAGAACTTTCAGGGCTTCATCTCTCTCCTTCTGAATGATGTCCCCACACTACATTTCTGTAAACATATCACACTAGTGTACTGCTTTCTGCAAACCTTTTTATTCTTTAGGGTACCTGGAAGGCATCCAGGGAGACCAACTAAGGTAGAAGATATTTCACACACTTCTGTCATCAATTTCCATTGCTGACCATCACTCAAACAAGTAAGAACCTAAACTGCTCTTTGATGTGGGAGCAAGATCATAACCCAGCATGACCATACTGTAGTAATATACTATATTACTATGTTATATATACAGTATAATATATCAAAGACACATAAAATGACATATTCAGTATTTTAATAATCATGCATGGGCTCAAATGACACCACATAACTGTCTACAGTGCATCTATCAGACAAAAGCTGTTACCACCTTATTTGAAAAAATGTATTGATCCCCCTTTACACTTGAAATAAATAAACCATTGACATCATCTAATTAAGTAATGATGTAAATTTGCATTTCTAAGCCAATTTGATGTATATGTCAATAAGCATTTTAAGGTTGACATAACTTGGAAGTCAAAAACTACAGTTATCTTTATTATAATAATAACTACGCTTATTCTATTTCTATAAAAATTATTATATGTATTTTTATTATGTAATTTTTTGTGCAGATTATTCCTGTGAGGTGAAAGAAATACTTCTACTCAGACATATTCCTCTCAATAGGGGCACAATTTTCCTAGTTCCCTCTTTAGTGAATGCAGGATAGATGGGTGCCCACTCTGGGACAGGGCACCTTTGGTATTTCTTAGTAGTTCTAATATTAAACTCTGGTCTGGGTTCATATAATAAAACTTCACTTAAAACACTCTGAAAATGAAAATGCATGCTGCTTTTCTTGCCTTTCTACTCATTTTCTATTGCCATTTACCTGTCACTAGCTCTGACCTGAACCTTCTATATGTTTCTTCAATATCACCATTAACACTGTTAATTCTCCTCACTTCCTTATACCTTGCTTCAATGTGTACTCCAAGGTAAGTTACACACTTTATGGTTCTCCTCTCAGCTCCTTATTAATCTAAGACCAATTTTCAGAGGAGCTGAATGTAGCTGTGACGTACCGAGAACGGCGAGTAACTACACAATCCAAGTTCAGGAAGAAAGAAGTTATTTAATTAATTATAATTTGGTTTATATAACTTGGTTCCCAAAGATGACAGGAGGTTATTGGTTCTTCGACCAGCCACCCCCTGTCCTATTGGCCAAAGCTCACAACACCTACTTCAAAATATTATCTCACTGTGTACCATAACAACTCTGAAAAACAGATCCCAGGTGCACAGATCAAAACCCAGTTTACAAAAAACCCGTAGCAGTGTTTATCATAGCTTTCATGAGAACCACAGAGCTCTCACAGAATGCTGCAGAAAGCTGCAAAATTTCTCTACCAAGCTTTTCAGCATCTACAGTTGAACACTTAAAAATGCTCCTGATGTAGGTGGAAATTTAAATTTTGAGTGTGGCAAGTACAGTATGAATGGCAATTTAAAAAAAAAAGTTCATGTTCTCAAAGCATGGCATCCAAATTGAATAGATACTTTTAGGTGTTTCTGGAGTTTTTTCCCCCCCTAATATGTTACAGTTCCAGTCTTCAGAATGGGCACAATATCACTTTTAGGTCTGAATAATATGTTGGAGAAAAAATTATTAGCTAGTTACGCACTCAATAATATGTTTTAATCTTCAAAAGACAGCCCATGAGAAAAGCAATAACTTCATATAATGTGAAAGATTTGGAGGATCTGCTGGAAGTAGAACAGAGGAACATGACATCTATAATTGAATAAAAAGGAGCATTTAATAGCCATTAGATGTGCACCGTCCTGTTTGTCATTAAACAGAGCAGAGATCTTGTTACAAATGGTATGTTATTGTGTAATTAAATGTATTGGAAATGCAAAAGCACATGGAGTTGAATTAAGACTGCCAACAATGTTGTTAATGCTAGGGCGGGAGAGGCCAGCAGAAGGACTATTGTGAGCATCGCACTGGTAGAAAGATAAAGACAGATGCTGAGGCTCCACAGTCTGCTGTTGCCATTGTTTGGCTCAAGGCAGCTGTGTGCATGGCAAAATTACAAAACCATCAGTGCTCCTGTCTTTATGGAGGCTGGAGGGTGACAGCAGCTCAATTTTATATGTGAGTAGGAAAATGTCCGTGATGAATGTATCAACCCACTAATTCCTATTGCAAAATGGAAAAAAATTAAAAAGCATTTTCAAATCCATTTAACCACCATTAAATATAATACAGTGTGTTAACTCTGAATTTTTGCATTAAAAAAAATGAAGAAGTTCCAAGAGTGAAGTTTCTAAAACACAGGAATATTTGTAACTTTTCCTAAAGGAGAAATATGTCATTTTGCAGATTCAATACTCCACAGAACAACTCTAAAATATGCTAAAATGAGATACAAATATCTTTTCACAGTATCCTATATAGTCGATTGCCTAACCATAATAGTCATGGTAATTATAAAATCCTTAATAAGGATGTTAATATGCTAGTAAATATGCTTTAATAACATATTCATCACACAACTTTGAATTCTTCATTACTACACTGACTTTTTCTGAACAGGTTCTCAATCCTTAGTGAGAAACATAAATAAACTCAGCTTTCATATCTTCATGTTCAACTTAAATGGAATTTAGTACTATTTTTAAAACTTAAAAAACAACATATAACATAGCTTTGGGGTCTATGCAGCATTACTCATTTTGTTCAAGAACTAGTCTTCTGTTAGTTTTATTACTATTATTGGAATCATTATATTAGCCTTTAAAAATTCACTGTAGTTTACTAAGTTCAATGATGAGAAACACTAAATCCTTTTACTTCAGATATTTTAGCAGAGATATTGAATATCAAGATGCTTAAATAAACCAAGAATTATTGGACCCAACTTCAAAACTGCAAACTGGGCACACACTTGGTTCATAAAAATATTGAAATGCTTGAGTCTTAACATCTTCCTGAACTTTGAGGAACATACCAGATTATAATTTTACAAAACTGAATTAATTCTTGTGATACGGCAATCATAAATATTTGTTATATGTTCTAATGAATTATAAAATTCAATAAGTCAGGGAAAATAAAAACAAAACATGGAGAAATCAGTCAATCACTTAATTACATTAAAATTCTGAATAACCAAAGGTTTATGTCATGTATTTGGCAAATTCTGCCCCCCACCCCCCTTTACTGTACCATATCTTTTTTGTATATGTATGTTAGGCACTGACACTTGCATAATGGCATCTAAAAGACCAGGGTCAGTAGTACTGGTTTCTGTTAATATTTTAGATAATGACCCTAAATTCATATCTTTATATATCTTAGGTGTTGTAAGGTATAGTTCAGCCCTGCTAAAAAATGAAAACTGAAAAGTTTTAATATTATTTCACTTAAAATTACAGGAGAAGCACACTGCACAAAACACAATACAATACATCTGTGCTGCCAGTCATTAAAACTCTTTAGATGGTTGAAATTGTTCAATCTCCTTCAACTGAAGAGAAACCTCAAGTGTCAGGGCTTAGTTTGTTGTCAGCATGCTTCATACTCAGCTGCTACCTTACCATTTTTTATTAGTGCTTAGGCAGAAGTCGCACATCAAGCTGTTAGCACACTCGCCAGTTGTTCACCAAGTTTACTCACCCTTTGACCTTCTTTGCCAGGTGGACCTTGGGGACCCTCCAACAAACCCTGGAAATACAAACATTAAACAATTATAACACTAAGTGCTATTTTCATCCTCTATTTTTCTACAGAAGTAAGACTAATCCAAAGAACCAGATGGCAAGACAAGGCATTTATTTCTGATAATAAGAATTGGCTATTCGTAACAATTCCTTCAATTATATTAAGGTGCAAGAAAAACCACAAACAATAATTATTATTCACATTCCATCATACAAAGGCTGAATCCTTTGGAAAAGAAGAGGTAAGTCAGCACTAATTAGGCATAGTTATATTTAACTACAATATTAATTGAAAAGTGATTTATCTTGTTAAGTTAGGATGCCACAAAAAAAAAAGAAAAAAATTATTTTAAATGAAAGACAACTTACTCTACGACTCAAATTCAAATATAGGCACTGAAGGGGGAGGGGAAGGCAGGGAAAGGGAACTAAATATAGCAGAAGGCCTTATGCTCACTGTATCCTAAGAACCAGCCCTGTGCTGCTTCCTCTGCATGTCTGGCTCGGCTTTTCAAAACACTTCAGTGCCTCTTTTCTCCCTCCCTCTCTCCTGAACAGGCTCAGAAGCTTTGAGTGTTTTGAATATATCCTTGACTTGTGAGCCTTCCTTCTGAACTCAGTGCAAGGGTCTGCTTTTCCAGTCACAGACCAAATCACAGACCACTTCTGATGCTATGGGGCTTTAATTTTCTATCTGATTAATGTACAATATAATCATAAAGCCTTCACATAACATCTCAGAACAACTTAGAACAGTCAATCCCCCCACTCCCTCTTTACTTCATGAGTCACCTTGAAACACAATTAAAAAAAAATTACTTTGAGGAAGCAATCCAATTTCCATTATAGCAACAAGAAATGTGAAATCATTTTCAATGTAATCAGCAAAGAATATGTAACAGTTCTGCATTGTATAATTTAAAAAAAAAAAAGCCTTGCATGTTATATTGCATGTTGTGACAGGGTGCCACAAAATTAAAGAACTTACATTTTGTTTATTTTAGAATTTGAAATATTAAAATTTTAAAATCTTTAAAATTACTCAGACTTGTGTATTGCTTCTGCTTGAGTTATATCTTTGGTCAAATTCAAACTCCTTCTTTAGAATCAATTACACATATTTATTGACCCAATAAGGGTGAACTGAGGTGCCCTGACCATCATGATTTTTAAAAGTACCCAGATTTCTAGAAATGAATTTAAGAAGTTTGTTTATGATCTCTAATTCCCAAGGTAAACTTGAGAAAGTAAGTAGGCTACTAGCTCATATATCTTCAAGTAATGTTTTAAGTTGATCAGAATGTAGCCTATCTTCAATTTTAAAAAGAAATAGTCACTTCAAGAACTCTTCCATTCCTATCATTTCTGCACTTTCAAAGACTGAAGCTAAAAAATATATCAGACAGTATTTCACTATAGGATATTTCTCTTATCATTTCAGTTTATAATGTAAACAGGATAAGTCTGAGGATTTTTTACAAAGCTGATGCACACCATTTCCATCTTTCACCATAAGTTTATGGAACTAAACTGTGCATGAGAATGTCGTGTCCAACAAATAAACATCATAGTAAGTTAATTGCAGTGCAAATTATGCAGCTTATACATACACAAACCCATAAAGCAGCATGTCAATGTGACCTCTGTAAAGCTTCTTGACTTTCTCATCAAGGTAGTGTGGAGGTTGCAGAGTATTCTCTCCATCTAACTGTTAGCAATATTCTAATTCTGTAAAGAAATTCTGGGAATTCAGGAAGAGGTGGAATTTTGTTTTGTTTATTTTTCATTTTAGTGACAACTTTATGCAGGGGAATGAGATGAAAACCTGTAATGTCTGTTTTATGGGGGAGGAAATACTTAGCCTCACATATCTGTACAATAAGGCTCCGAGGGGACAAGAATTACCCAAGAATGTAACTGCACAATAGTGATAATTAATAGCCAACATTTTTATCCAAGGAGTACTTTTATTCTTTTTCTTCTCTCTACAATATTATTGTCAAGAAAAAGGAACCAGATAAGGAGATTTATCTTCAAGGAAAGGGAGGAGAGCTGTGTACAATTGGTAACTAGGCAGGGAGGACTCCCCTGTACAAGGAGCCACATCCTGATATTGAAACTGAGGTAAAAGTTCACACCAGCTTCAGTGGGATCTTCCGTTTTAAAAGTGATAGGACAACATGGGCCATGTTAACTAACACAGCTCTAAAGCTGTAGTAACTTGGCCAAAATAATGACTTAGCAATGCTTTCTCTGCTCAACATTCACTGAAAGAGGTCGTGGAAAAACAACTGCAAAAGAAAGCTTAAGGAGAAATGAAAAAGAAACCTACAGTGAATTCTGTCTAAACAGATGAATAAAACATCTACCATTGAACTCCTATGTAACTTGGCAATGAATAGAAATACATGCTTGTAGGAAGGAAGACTAAACTATCTACTTAGGTCGCATTCCTATTTAATTTCTGGACATCTTCCTTTGGAGATCAAAGATCAGATTAGACTCCCTCAAACCATGGATAGCACAGCTGGTCAGAGGAGCCCACCACCACAGATAAAGGGATCGAATATAGACTGCATAGACATACCTGTATCTATCTATCATCCTATCTATCTCTGGTATACAGGATATGCTGTGGACTGTGTTCAAAATATTTACGTCAGAAGGCAATCTATTTTACATGTACAAACTCCCCAGGTAAACAACAGCCAAAGCAATTAAGATCATAGAATCATACGATGGTTTGGGTTGGAAGGGACCTTTAGAGGTCATCTAGTCCAACTCTCCTGCAATGAGCAGGGACATCTTCAACTAAATCAGGCTGCTCAGAGCCCCATCCAACCTGGACTTGAATGTTTCCAGGGATGGAGCCTCTACCACCTCTGTGGGCAATCTGTTCCAGTGTTTTACCACCCTCATCGTAAAAAATTTCATTATTATATCTAACCTAAATTGACCCTCCTTCAGTTTAATACCTCCTTCAGTTTTATCCCTTGTCCTACCTCAACAGGTTCAGCTAAAGTCTGTCCCCACCTTTCTTATGGGTGCCCTTCACGTATTGCAAGGCAATTGAAATCTTTCACTGTGTGTCACTGTCACTCTGCTATTTTTGAACTGGCAAGAGCATGGGCATGGCGATGAGGAAAAGAATGTCTAGGAACAGCACAAGGCACTGTGAGGTATAAAACCAGCCTATATGTGTGATATCAGGCTGGCAGGAAAATATGATACATCCTTCCAGGTGACCTAACACACACGGGATTTTCCTGACTCTGCCAGGCCACCTTTGAGGCTGGAAGGTGGTAGCCTTCTACCTACTTCATGGAGCAGTGAATTAAAATAATACATACAGTTTATAAAGCCTGTTCCTGTCATGGACCAAGCAAGCCCCTCGGAGCTATGTGCCTGAAGGAGCTCGAGGAACATGAAGCATAAATGTCTCAAACATTACCAAGTAGCTTGGGGAAAATAAAAGTCAGTAAAATGGAGATGTTCTTAAGTGAAACTTAGAAAATCTATCACAATGAGTGAGGATGGCTATGAAGAGAGATGAAACATGATGCATGGGTAGGCAGAAGAGGGTTGTACAAAATCTTGAAAATGAAGAGTAGAAACTTGTGAATTCCTTTATAGGAGGTGAAACATAAAGGGAAGTGTTGACAAGGGAAAAGATGCTGGTTAGAATATAGAATAGAGAAAGTAAGCACACTGTGAAGAACATGCCGACAGATATTTAAACAAAATATCATCAAAACTTAGTCTAAGCCTTAGTTGAGGGAAACTAGGAAAAAACAACTGTTTTAAAAAATGCTACAGTAGAATAAGTGAGTTTTTAAAAGAATTTGTATTGAAAATATCTGTAGGAATTAACATTTTAGTACTTTAACAGCTAGTATTTTTTGCAAGTATCAGGAGATAAAAACTAATATAAAATATTTAACTTTTGACAGTAGAAGAAAAATATGTTAGGAAGTTATAGAAAAATCAGCAAACAGTTCAGCCAGTTAAGATGTTTCAAGTTTCAGAAGCTGTTAATTTTAAATGCATGAGTGTGGAGTTATCAGAGGCCGCTTACTGTAGAAGGGCTAAAATCC
This sequence comes from Struthidea cinerea, assembly GCA_013397865.1. Classification (NCBI taxonomy): domain Eukaryota; kingdom Metazoa; phylum Chordata; class Aves; order Passeriformes; family Corcoracidae; genus Struthidea; species Struthidea cinerea. Next base: position 1,354,496 of record VZTI01001557.1, on the reverse strand, counting down.
TGTCATGTGACTCTGCAGGTACAAAAGCGTTTTTAAATACCTGATACACCATGAAAAGCACCTGCAGAGATATATATGGTCGAGGCACCGTTCATAAATTTAACAACTCAGAGTAACTGCCTAAGAACATACTCTCAAAACAGCAAAGTTTTTATCGTGACCCCATGGTGAAACAAAGAAAGTTAAAAAAAAAACAAAACCCAGACGAAGTGGAATAATGAGGTTACTTAAAGTTGTTATTCATGTTACTTCTCACGAGAGATTATGGTTGATGCCAAGAGAGCAAAATATTAGAAAAGTACATATATTTTTGGTCTTCTGAAAATCGCTTCAGAACATAGCTGAAAGTTTTTGAAGCAGAAGGGTAGATAGCTGCCTTATGTACTTGGAGGTAGTGTTGCTGGAATACATTCTGAGCTGGAATAAGTTTCCTTCTCAACACAAATTAAATATAATACAAATGTTAGCAATAATAATGCAGGTCTAATTAAGGCACAAAAATTATTACATTTATAGACTGGTTTCTGTGTTCTATACACAAGCTACTGTCATCCAGTTTTCCTCACTATGAATTCCATCAAACACATGACCCCAATTTTTACAGAATAAACAGTACTAGACAGGGAGAAAATGTATGTAATTTAGTGAGATGTGTTAAACAAAGTCTAAATCAGGTTAATTTAATTCTAAATGCAGAAACACCTTGTGATAATGTAAGAATAGGTAATTTTTTAATAATTTGAATATGCAAGCTTTTATAACGATAAAACTTGCTACTTCAAAAAGACCTAACTATAAGAGATATGATTTTCCCAAGCAATTTCAAAACATTATTTTGATAAACAGAAAGATATAGCTGCACTGAAACAACATCAACATTAAAATATTTTTAAAAGCAAACTGGCAGGCAGCTGCCTCTGTGGGGGATTGATGTAGTTCTTTAAAATACAGTTCTCGTCAGGATAAAGGAAAGCCATCACATTGTTAAATTAAATTTTCAGTGATCCCTCTGTAAACTCTGCAAGTAGAGCAGCACAGGATCACAGTAATCAAGAGTCAGGTAAAAAGTGATCACACATTTCCAAATGCCTGGCATAACACAACAGGTGGTCACAGGGAAGAACTGCAGCCTGACTGACTTGGAGAGCACTCCCCAGCCACCCAAATACTGCTTGTGGGATGGATGGTACTGCTGTGGCTGCACTGATGTAAGAATGGCACAGCATCCCAGACAGGATGCAACAAGATGCAGTTCAATAGGTCTTAAATGCATCTACTTGTCTGGAGGTGTTTGTAGAGAACAAGTTCTACTGTGCAGGTCACTGTGATCCTTCTATGCTGTTTTGAGAATATTTTCCTCTTTGGCCTGTTTGTACCATACTGAGAGTAAATTAATGGCTTCCTTTCAGGTGAAAACAGACTATCATGCTCAGCAAACAAAGGAACTGAAATATGAGTAACTTCCCTGCAGTCAAGATGGTCAAAATATTGGTTTCTCAGGCATCTTCAAGGCAGTTTACTTGCTGCAACTGTGATGCTGCCCTACTTTGAACCCCAAACAGGAGGATGAGGAAGTGGGAGACCTTAAAATACAATTACAATAGTTTCCTCTTCTTGTCCGAAAGACTGTCCATCACCACTCACATGGAAGCCCACAGAGCTTGCAGACACTCCTCACTGTTACAACATGTTACAATGGGAAAATCACAGAAGGATGACTAATTTCCTGTTGTACTACCATTTATGAGGGAAATTAGACTACCTCTATCCTAGAAGCATTTCCAAACATGACCTGATCTCACTCACATCCTTACTGAAGTAGCTGGAGACAGCAAATGGAAAGATCTGTGCACCTGCTCAACCTCTTATACTTACTGCAGTGACCATAATGTTTTGGTCTTACACCACTTTTCTTTCTAAACTGCTTTCAATCCATTTACTTCTATAGAAAAGGAGGCAGCATTTAGCAGAAATCTGCTAAATGAATGAAATGCTAGTAGCATTTCAGTCTGCCAGAAAACATGATCAGCTACATTTTCTTGATAATGTATTACTGGAGCAAACAGAAAATATGTTCCTCACTGGTGTCATTATTCTTTGGGTTTGGCCATTTCTTTAGCTCTCTCTGTTAATTTGAAATGTACAGTCCTTCAGAGACAGTAATTTGAAAGGGAAACTGGAAGGGTAATTTCACAGTTCACACTTCATGAACCTAGTACTTCTAATAAACTTAGGTTTATTTGCTAAGCAAAAAATTTATAATTAAAATCCTGAGGAGTAAATCAAAATTATTCATTACATTGATGTCTACTGCATATGGGACAATTCTCAAATCATTATTCTAATGAAGGACGTATAAATCACATTCTTGCCAATTTATCGCAGTAAGAATTTTTGAAAAACAAATTTTTTGTAAGGTTAAGACTTCAGTCTTTACTTGTGCCTTCAGTATCAGTATTACTGCATAAAGAAGATAAAAACTGCACTGTAACTGCTAAATCATCTTTTATTTCAGCAAAGGGGTAATCTTAATAGCATCTGCTCCCATAATTAAGAAGTGCTTTTTGAAGAAAAGAATATTTGTTAAGTTATACTGTAAGAGTTAAGAGATCACTATATTTTATGAAAAACAACGTAACAGTTTAGTATTTTTGGGAAATTACTACACCTCCATTAAAAAAGCTCATATAGATAAAATTCAGATTTTCCTTAAAGTATGTGTATAAAAAGAAGAGATTTAGAATGAAAATGTAGTTTTCAGTCTATATTTTCTTTAGTTAAATAGAATTGCTTTCCTTTATGCCATTACATGGAAAGAAAGTGAGGGTAATATTAGCTGAGTTTCTTACTACTGGAGAGTGTGTGTCCCTTTCTTTATCTTCATATGAATAACAGAGGAAAAAGCTGTGCAATCTGTAGCTGATGTTTGTTTAGAAAGGGGGAGAGCCAAAAGTTACAGTGGAGCTTGCCCAGACCTGAATCTGCAACTTCCTCCCACAGCCGCCTCCACACAGCACTTGTGCACCAGCTTCCTTCGGATCAATTTAACCAGACCTAGGAGCCAACATTCCAAATATCTGTTTAGTAAGCAAGTCCTGGGGACTTCTGTCTGTGACCAACTTAAGCCTCGGCTTCTGAGTAAACACTTGGTGCCATCTGGATGACTATTTTATAACTCCTGAAAGGGATAGGTTCGCAGGAACGTACGGACGAACGCTCATTTTCCTCAGGAACTAAAAGCAGCATATCGAGTGTCGAGAGGAATAGTTATCATATATTTTACAAGAGATGGCTGTGCTACCTTCCCTCACCTGTCACTCTTCTGACACGGCACGCACAGGCTTAAGCTGGGGATACCAGAGCGGGCAAGCTGCAGAGCCAGCTGTGACCCTGCAGAGCACGGTCCCCAGCTTCTGCCGCTAAATCCCACATCTCGACAAAACCACACCACAGGGCAGTACAATCCCTCCTTTTTACTCTCTGAAGGTTCCTCAGCTACAGTACAATTTATTAGGGAACTTAAACTTTAAACATCTCCCACATATTGCTGCATAAAGTGAACATAATAAAGGGGAAAAATTCAAAATATAACCCTAGCATTTATTCATAGGACACCTGAAAAGTACTAAAGAAAAGAGACATCTAGTACTTACAGAGCAATTCAGAGCACAGCAGAGAAATTAAAGGCAGCATAAAGAAAGGCTGAGAATCAGTCATGATTTTGGACTACTCCCATAAAACTACCACCATAACTGAGAAGAAAAAAATAAGTATGTATATCTGGACTTGGGTGATGTTAACTGACTCACAGAAACACAAGGAAACTTTACATCCTTAATAAAAGGGCTCAAATATACACACTTATATGTCAAATTTACAATAAAATGTATTTGCTTGACTAATACCTGAGTCAAACAAATACACTTAGAACTATTGAAATTGCCAATTTCACTTGGATTCTATGTAAATCCTATAAACTTTATCACATTTCTTCTTACAACTTAGCATATTTTGCGTTACAATGCTGTTTCTTTTCTCTAATTCTTCATGCATGATTGATGAAATTGTATTCACAAGACTTACATATGTGCCTTAAAGAAATGCACAGAAACACATGGAATTCTCACCCCATCTCTTTCTGAATTCTTACTATTGCAACAAGTGAGAAGTTTTGTTAAGTGTTCATGTTGTTAGGATTTCAGTGTGAAGTTTTCTGTTAACTCACATCAAACAGGAAGATCCTGAGCTCTACTTTATTTTCCAGATGCACTTTCTGAGCTATGAAATTTCAATTTCAAACTCATAAAATAATTTTTGCATCTTAAAAAGCAGTGATATTGTTTTGCCTGTTTTGCATTTTGGCATATGCTCATCTACCTAATAGGCTGTTACAGCTGTCGGGTATTTATGAATTCTGCCATACATACTGTCTTGAAATATCCCTCATTCCACACTATAACAGCTATATATCTATCAGTTGAACACTTAAAAATACATCTTTTTTCCTCCAAGTACCAATCCCTTCATTCTCTTCTGTATTTTCTCATGTTTTCACGTTTCTCATGCTTCTGAGCAGTGGAGGATTTCCTACTCATTAGGGTTGCACAAACATTTTTAGACACAGAGTCAGTGATACATTTTAGACTTTGGCAGGTGCCAATAGCACAGACAAAAGAAAAAACCAGGAATTTCTACTGCTTGCTGTTACATACTTGTGTAGATTACCTACAGGCAACCCTCCCTGGACCAACCAGCTGCTGCAGTGAAACAGTCTCAGTCTTTTGCTACCCTCGCGCTCCCTGTGCTAAGGACAGAAGCATGGTACAGGTCTGTGTATGAGGAGAATGTTCTGACCCTGAGCAACACTACTGATGGTCTAGTTTACACTGAAATCAGAATATATGATAGACCTCATTCAGCTTATTCCACTGATGTATGATTTCTATGGAAACACACAGGCATGGAAAAGCTGCACAGGGCAGTAGAGCTCTGTATAATGCCATCATTTACCACCTGTCTCTGTATGCAATGGCACTGGGGCAGGAGGTCAATGACCCAGGCCCAGTTGTCAAGTTTGAGCAAAACCAAGGCCCTTTTAATATTCCTTCTCTCCCTGCCTGCCCAAAAGTCACATTCAGGACTTAGTTCTAACTGTGTGTCATCATTGTCACTCCTCTTCCCTCCCTGCCCCCCACCATAATAAGTAATTTATCTTCTAGATAAAAATAAATAATTTTCACATTAGGAAAAAATAAAAATTACTAGAAGCAGAGGATAAATTTACAACACTACGCCTGCGTCCTAAACAAATGGAACATTTTAAAACTTTAACAGGATTCATAACTGAAACACTTACATCATATTTTGGCTATAACAGCACAAATGGTTCTGACATAGTAAGTTCTCATTAAGTGACACATGAACCATGATATTATCTGACCTACTATTTATTCACAGCAAGATTTGACATCTTCCTTTCATGATTATATATTGTAAGAGTCACAGCCACACAGAAGTCACACAAATAAAACTACTCTGAAAACTGAATTTTCCCCTAGCCACCATCACTCATGTCATTCCTCTTCTTTTAGCTCTTGCCAACAGAAATGCAGGACTATTTACAGTGGCAGGGAGAGAAAGCCTTCCTGCTGGGCCGTATATTCCCACTCTGCTGTAATCTGTCTTCAAACTGCTAAACCCATTCACACTCACTCTTGTCTACATCAGTTACTTACATCCCTCTGAAGACTGTGTCTGCTTTTCTACAATTTAAATCTTTTATTTTAAAAAGTGTAAAGACAACCACCAGTAAATGTACCAACACACAGACATCTTGTTGTGCTGGAATCAATGAACTGAAACATTTGCACAGCATTTTGTAATCAAAGAAATGCAATTCTTTGACAGTCCATTTTATGAAATTGGATCACTTCAGGTACAGAAGGAGTAAGTTCAGTCAATCTGAAAGCAGCTTCTGATTCAGCAGTGCCCTGGCAGCCAGGAGGGACAAAAGTATCCTGGGGGGCATCAGGCACAGCATCGCCAGCCAGGCAAGGGAGGGGATTGTCCCGCTCTGCTCTGCACTGGGGCAGCCTCACCATGAGTCCTGTGTTTGGGCACCACAATATAAGAAAGACATTAAGTTCCTAGAGAGTGTCCAAAGGAGGGCCACAAGGAGGAAGAAGGGCCTTAAGCGGAAGAGCAGCTGAGGGCACTTGGTCTGTTCAGCCTGGAGAAGAGGAGACTGAGGGGAGACCTCACTGCAGTTACAACTTCCTCATGAGGGGAGGAGGAGGGGCAGGCACTGATCTCTTCTCTGTGGTGACCAGTGACAGGACCCGAGGGAATGGCCTGAACTTGTGTCAGGGGAGGTTTAGGTTGGATATCAGAAAAAAGTTCTCCACCCAGAGGGTGGCTGGGCACTGGAACAGGCTCCTGGGGGAAGTGGTCACAGCAGCAGCCTGACAAAGTTCAAAGAGCTTTTGGACAGCGCTCTCAGGTACGTGGTGTGACTCTTGGGGATGGTCTTGTGCAGGACAGGGAGTTGGACTTGATGATCCTTGTGGGTCCCTTCCAACTCAGCATATTCTGCGATTCTTGATAGCATACTGCTGACGTCTGAGTATGATTCTTATGAAAGCTAAGTGTCCACAACAGCAACTTAAGACAACAAACACATTAAAAGAAGAGACTTAACATACTTGGGTATTTCTATCAGAACAGATGTACTAATTTTCCCATCATTTACATAAAAAAATGCTCAAAAATCCTGTTCTATGGTCTTAGAGCACACACAAAATAGATATCCTCAGGTTTTTTTCCTGTCTTATCTTCAGACGTGTCCGATTCCTATTTTTGTGATCCCTTCAAGGCCTGTAAGAATCTATCTAAAGCAAGACATACTACAATGCATGTACTACAGTAAAATTGCAGGTTACTAATAATATTTTAAAAATATATTAACTCTTCCAACACACAGTTTTTATATTCAAGAACTAAAGGACATAAATGGACCTCTAGCAAGACATGAACTGCAGCAAAGAGTCACTGACCTCGGGACATAATACTAACTTCTTCCCAGGAAGTCGAGATACAGGATATTAGATTTCATAATCCAAAAAACAAGTACTCTAAAACATGGCAACTTAATTTTGACACCTTAAGAGTAGAATTTATCTTTATCATATGCGTCTCTGTTACATCCTTCAATGTTTGTAAGATCTAATGGAGATCCTTGCCGCTACGGTGTTGGAAATTAAGAGAGGGAAAAGACAATGTATAATCATTTACAGTATGAATGACAGTTCTTTTGAAGTTTATTTAGGATTACGTGGGTAACAGGAATAGTATAGATGTAATTCATAACACTGAGTCTGGGAGAAGAGCTATTTATGTCGTGAAACTACAACCTGGGAATTTAGATGCTTTTGTCTCTTTTTTTTTTTTTTTTCATTTTTGCCACACTCTTTTGCACCACTTTGAATGATTTTTACCCAAATAGACTGTTCTGAATGCAAGCACTTTTCATCTCACCTCATGAGAAAAACCACTAGAATTCAGACAGGATTTATTACTTTTATGAAGCAAACAAGGCATGGCCTGGAGAATTTTGGGGACACTTTTCTTCAGTCTTTGTACATGCTTGGAGCCTGGCTCATTGCAAGGAAATTAAGAACATTTTCCACCATCACCAGCAGTATTTCACCAGAATACAATACATGAGTCTGTCCTATTTTCTGGTGTACCAGAACCTCACAAAAAAACTGTTAAATCCACACTTAAGAAGTCTTTCCTTGATACTTTAAAAACAGCTACTCATCATGTCTGACCTCATACCTTCTTTTCTTTTTTTCAATAAATCACATGAAAGCAAATAAATGAATTAACGACCAAATTAGTGACAGTCTGATACAATACCCTAAAAGCACTGATTGTTTTTGCAAGCTTTAACTGAAAATTGCTTTTCCCTAAAAATAACAAGGGAATTCTTTCACTTTAACAAGCCTATACTATTTATACATGGAATAAACAAGATAATACCCTTGCTAACATTTGGTGGGATACAAGATGTTTTAAACCTGCTTATTTTTTTATATTTACAGAATTCCCTTCATAAGTCATATAGAAAATGTGGAGGCTCTTGGAAGAAAGAGACTTGACTTTTAGGTTTATTAGTGGAAGTATTTACATTGCAAATAAGTGAAAAACATGCAGCACTTCTTAGGGATTTTCTTTTGGCTGATTTTGCTTTACATGTACTCACACTCAGGGCAGCCGGTCCTGGAGGTCCTGCATCTCCCTAGTTAAAACAGGAGAGGAAGTAAATCAGCAATCTCTTTAGCTATACATATTTAACCTCTAGACCTTTTAGAGAATATGCAGCACTGCAGAAGTAATTTCAGTACAATCATCAAAGAAGTTGATTATGAAAATATGGGAGTAAAGGGATATTCTTCTCCAGTAATGGCATAGAGATACACAGTTCACTGCAGGTTAAAGGGTGGGGGGGAAAGCCAGGCCTCTGCATAAATGAATCACAGCTTAAAAAAAGCAATCCTTCAAAACACATTTCCATATGTCAAGTCACAAGCTGCAGCTTACATGCACAAGGTGACTGCTGAAGTCAGTGTGACAGCTCACATATGTAAAGAAATCTGACTGTGTAAATATTCACAGAATTAGGTCACTGAGGTACAAATCACATCTGAGACCTGAGACCTTCAGGTTTAGTTCATGGGAGCAAATTAGTGCATGCAGAGAGCAATTCAGAACACCAAATTTAGGCTCCCACTCAGAACTCCTTTGAAAATTCATTGTGATAAAGGATAATTGTTTTTTGCATTTACAGTTAGCCTGTGCTCATATTCTCCAACCCTTAAGTTGCACAAATGGCAGCAGTGGGTGTTTGCCACACATAGTTATGGAAATGTGCTCAAAACTGAAGAATATCATGCACACTCACATATACATACGACTTCATAGAAAAGGTACCTTTTCTCCTTTTGGACCAGCCACACCAGGACTACCAGGATCACCTTTAAGTCCCTGGGCAAGAAGAGAAATGCATATTTGTTGTCATCTGTGAAAAATGTTGGACAAAATCTTGTAGCACTGTGAATTAGTATATACTAAACAAATAGGCCTTAAAATTCTATCACATTATTAGTACTTTCTCAAAATTCCTTATTTTCATTATTTTGTGAACAGACAAACATCCATCAAAGATGCAGGTGTCTTCAACACATAATTAAACATACGACGCCAATCTACTTTATTGTGCTCCATTATGGTAAGTAGTGAGCAGAAATGCAAAGTTCCTTTGCAGTCCCAGTAGGTTTGTGTCTTGCATGGCCAACAAAGACAATATAGAATACTAGAGAGAGTGCTAGTACATTTACTTGAAAGCTGCTAAAATTGGGAAAGAGGCAGAGGTGGACAGAGAACTGCAGATTTTATGTTTCAAGTAGCAGTGCTGAACTGGTGAGCTGCAGGAAGGTATAGCTCAGAGGTGCCGCACATCTTCTGTGGGTGCTAAAAAGCCAGAAGCGGAGAAATTCTTCAGCCTTTTCTCAATATTCTGTGAGAAGACTGTCTTTCCTATGTAAACTATTTTAAACAAGGTCACAGTTTCATAAACTTCTTGCACCCGCAAGCTGTTTTGCAAGATTGTTATGGCTTTGACTTTGAAAATATTTTGGAATAGCTATCTTAGGACTTGGCCAATCCTCTCAAGGGGTGGATGGCCAAGGAACCAATTACCTATTGCCATTCAACACACTTTTGCGATCTAGCCTGTAAAAGTCGTTAGAAAATTATTAAAGCGCTTCCACTTGTTCATGAGCCTGGAATCTATGTCATTTTGTTCATGCGTCTGGGACGTAACAGCGACAATCTTCCAACGCTCTCATTTGCACCGGCATTCAAAAAGGCAATTAGAGAAATAATTGACTCCTTCATACCTCCTTCTTCACTTCTTCCTTCAACTGGAGAAGCAAACTGTACTGTCTAGCCTTACACGTTACATACACAGCCATTTCATGCTCACAGGATCAGAGTGGTTTGGGCTGGAAGGGACTTCTAAAGATCATCTGGTTCAACCTCCCCTGCAGCAAACAGGGACATTGTCAACTGGATCAGGTTGCTCAGAGCCCTATCCAACTCAATCTTGAATGTTTCCAGGGATGGGGCATCTACAGCTTCTCTGAGAAACCTTTTCCTGTTTTCACCATTATCGTTGTAAAGTATTTCCTACTCACACCTAGTCTGAATCTCCCCCCTACAATATCTCTTATACAACTCTTCCACTGAGAAGTTCTCACCAGAAGCACACAAAAAAACCCCTGTAAAATATCTTTAGTACCCAGCTTACAATCTTTGTTGTCTTCTCTGTGCTGCAAAACAAATGGAAAAATGAGAGGTTTCAAAATATGCCCAGCAAATTCAAGCCATTCTACTGCAATGAATGAACTTAATTCTCATGCTGGACCAACCTACCAGGAATTAATTTTTATTTAAGCTGAGAGGTTTGTCTTGTGCCTTCCCTCTGACCACTGCTTTAGTGGCGTGAGAGGCTGTGTATGTTGAAAGTCAGAGACATCTCTACAAGTTCAAAAATTTTTACTTAGAAATGAAATGGCGACAATGTAGGCAATACAAGACCCAAACATAATGAGATACTCCACAAGTAGGCCACCATCATTATTTTTCTGAAGGTTCAATAGGTCAAGGATAGAAAAGATTCATTTACATCTGAATTAGGGTTTACAAACTAAAGTTCTTCCAGCTCCCTTTTTGTCCTTGCAAACTCTCTTCCTCAGTTTGCAATTATTAGGAAGATAGAGACAACTGGCACGAAAATGGTAACTAACATCTGTGCCTTGGTGGGTACAGAAACACGAAATCAGTGAGTGTTCTAAATACTGCGTATTTGTGCAACTTCACTTCCTGCTAAAATTACATTAATTCACCATCTGGAAGGAACGTAATTTAGAACTATATGAGCATTTAAGTACCCACTTTGGATTAAATTTGTGGTTGTTGTAAATACCCCTGATTTAGCTTTGATTTGTTCTTTATTAAGCTTGCCAAATATGTAATAGTTAAATCAGAAGTAGTTTTGCTGTTTGAACTTAAAAATTGTAATAGGCAGATGGATTCAAAAACCAAGCCAAAAAATTGCTTTCTTTTTACAATCTGCATATTTATGACATAGCTTTAATATTGTCTCCATTTGCTACACTTTACTTTCCACCTCCTTCTGAAAGACTGCATAAAACACAAACAATCCATATTCTTAATGCCATTTTAGGGATTTTTCAGGAATGCAAACTGTATGGACTTGGTTCAAAATCAATACTAGCAAATCAGCAGTGGAAAAATAGTTATGAGTTTAGGAATTAGCTCTTAGGCTGTATGTTTACAGAAGACAAAAGATAAGGCTAAAAAAAAAATCTGCAACTCACAGATGGTGACATATATCTGTGTGTCTCTACTGAATAGAAAAGGCAACTGCAGATGAAAGATACTGAGCCTGAGCCATGCACTGTCAAACTATGAACCTTATTTTTTCCTAATTGCTGTGTTTGAAGCTTTTAGTAATGCTCCTGCTAGAGTCTGACAGCTACTGCAGAGATGATGACCACAGCAATTGACCTCAAACAAAAAGAAGCAGGGGAAACTACTTGTTTTACAAGAAACCTCACAGTGTTTGAAGGGGGATTTTTAAGGACACAATGTTACAGACCCATTTGAAGTATTTCTGGTTCTCCTACACATTATATATGCATTTAAAAATATTATAACCTTAATAAGTTCCAGACATAGTCACTATTTGCAAAAAACACATCTGGGACTGCACCATGCCTATTCTTCCCTACAGTCATCCTTTTGAAGCTGTTGAGAGGTTTAGCTGCTGCTCACTGTCTCTGAAATGCCATAAGAAGTAAGAATTCATGTGCCAAGTCAAATCTGTAGCTGCTTTTAGCACAGTACAGTAGGGTATCCTGTCTCTGGCAGAGACCAGAACAGGATGCTTCAGTAAAATGAATGTGGTTATCTAAACAGATATAATTTGGATGATTTTAGACCAAGCCTTAAGTTAGAAAAGCTCATTTTCTGCAATGTTTTAGGAGAACAAGGTCAGCTTTGAAAACAAACAAATTTCTATTGTTCTAAGGAGCCTGTGACCAGATTTGCCAGAAATTCAAGAACAGATTAAAAATTCCAGCAGCTCTCATAACAGAGAGTAAATTAATTGAGTATTGAATTCTATCCCAGTCTAATGCTAGCTTTTTGGGACCAATGTTTGGGACAAATGCAAGTTCATGAACAGTCTTCAGCTGATGCATTTTCTCCTCTAAAAGGACTACAGCTTGATCTTTTTACAGGTCACAATAAACTTACATTATGGTTCCTCTATGGAAGCCAGAATATAAAGTAAGCATTATAATATGTATGTATAAGGCCAACTGAAAGCTAACAAGAGAACAACACTGGAAATAGCAGAAATGAGAAATGCTCTATATATACATATAAAATAAGACGATAACTGTAATACAATTTCCAACCAGCAGAGAAATTACTGGAACAAGTATATCACAAATATCAGTAAGGGTGTGAATTGGGGCTCACTGGGGGAAAGATTAAATTAGAGGCAGTGTTTTTGTTTGGAGGGGATGACAATGGTATTTCTTCTGGTGGAATAAAAGAAAAACAGATAAAACAGGTAAAATGTGCCACCAGCTGACACCAGGTACTCTTCTCAATGAAAAAATGCAAACATCAGCTGGAGCCCAACCAGAAGATTCCAGCAGTTCCTAACTGGAGCCAAATGCTGCCTACTGGAATTGCACCTATTTGCACAGCGTAAATTATGCTGCACACATGTGGCAATGGAAAATGCAGTAAGATTGCAATAATATTTTTGGGAGAACAGGTTTTCAACTCTAAAAGACGCCTTTTGGGGAAAACATAATTTGTTATTTGCAATTCCATGGCCTTCATTAGAGTAATCTGGTTCAATGTCACATCAGGTTGAAATCTCCTAGAACAATACATATTATCTAATGTACTGAGAATACAGTACACAACCCAACACTCTAATCCACAATGTGCAAACACATTATTATAGGTCAGGTCATTTATCTCTACTGAGTAACAGAACTTGGAAATACTCTAACCACTAGGAGCAGTACTACATTTTCTTCACAGAGCAGCCTTAAAATCTAAGTTAACAACAGCTTCAAAGTCAGCTGTCCAATGCCAACCTGTATATGTTGGGATAAATCTTCTAATTTAGCAAAGTGTTTTCATATCTCCAAACAATATACTTTGATGCCTCATGTACTTTTAAATACTGCCACCGCTCTTTTCTCATTAAGGGAATTCCAAGACTTCAAATTGGTGCAGTACTAGAATTTACTGGACCCTCAATAACATCTACTATATCCTAATACTTTTGTTCCTAACAGAATTCTCTGACTCTTGATATAAACAAATATTGTCACCAACTTCATTTTTTCAAGCAATAGGATTCTTCCCTTCCTATCCACATATGTCCTTGCAGTGCTAATACTAAGAGAATTCAAGATTAGACAGACAGGCCCTGAGGGTGTGAAGGTAATTATATCAAGACACTGGATCCCTTTAAAAATGTTCATACTTCTGTTTACCTTTTCCCACAAACATCAAAATAAAAAAGGTCTAATGTCTTCCATCTTTCCATTGAAAACATGAGATTCTTCTATTGCTTACTGAACTTTAGAGGTCCATCCTTTGACATCAGGTATGTAGAGAATAACATTTTGTGTAGGAAAGTTCTAGAAAAGTCACTTATGGTAAAAAGTCACCTTCCCCAACAAGAGAAATAAAAATAACTAGTTAAGCACTTGGTTTAATGTATATACTAGATTTTAATTTGGATTTGTTTTACTTTTTTTTTTTACCACTTACAAGAAAGACACTATTCCTCTACTAGCTATGCATGACACATGATGACAGATATGATAAAACTTGCTGTTTTGACTTACTTTTTGCTGAAGGATTTAATTTATGTCGGCAAATAGTAATTGGCAGTACCCCATGGCATTCATTCCTACCTGCACCAGTGATCACGAAAAAAACATGACTCAAAAAGAGTCTAAAAGTTGCAGTGATAAAGATTTTCTTTTCATTTCAGTTCAACTGGTAGACATATGGATGTAACAGAGAACTTATTCCACAGATAGCTTCATGGATATTTATATTGCAAATTTGTCCTTATTCCACACAGGCTATGAGTGTTTTTATCAGAGTTTTTTTTCAGATAGTGTGCCTATGAAGCTGCATTTGTTACAGTGATACAAATGACAGCTTTATTACAGAATCACAGAATCATTAAGATTGGAAAAGGCTTCCAAGATCATCGAGTCTAACTTTTCACTGATAACCACCTTGTCAACTAGACCAGACAATTCATAACTCCTCAGCTACAAAAGCAGACAGGTCTCACACCCAACTGTAAAACAAAATATCCAAAAGAATGGTGAAGGGAAACAACATCTTAAAAAAATTACAGGATTTTAGTGGCAGCAATGTGGCACCTTAGTTTAATGTCAAGTGGCTAAAAGAGTCTCAAGGGATGAAAGAGATACTACTCAAGCAAACTGGCTGTTCATTCTACAAAATCAAATACCTGCTTACAGACGTGGACATGTACTACAGGAAGACTATATTAGTAACATATTAAGTTATTTATAACTACTCCTCAAGAAACTAAAAACAATGGCAATCATGTTAGGAGTATTTATAGTTAGTATTCATGTTGTCAGATGGATTTTGAATAATGTCCCAGGCTGGGGCACAGCATTGTAGATCTTGGCTCAGATTACTGGAGACATAAACTGGGAGATGTGCAGAACAGTTAAGTATATTCACAGTTCCCGCCTCGAAACCTGGTTCTCAATGAGATTAACTGAGCCAGTTTGCACAATCAGTGAGAGAAGAGGGAATTAAAACTTTCTAGGTATATCATCATTACAGCCTAGTCTCCAAACCGGTCTGGCTTCCCCTCTGTCATGCTACTTCTTTCTAGCAAGAACTTTCTGTACAGCTAAGAAAACACAAGGAGCAACAGCAAGCAAAAGTTTTCTGTGACACCTACTTTTCTGATTTTGATTAAAATACATTCAAATATGTTTCTACCATTTGTTCAAGATAAAATGTTCAGTCATCATCTTCAAGTTCTTGTGAAGATGGAAACCCTCACTCCCCCAGGCAGAGACAACAGCTGCCAGCAGGCAATGCCACTAGCTTTAAGTGTTTTCAGGCTTTCTTTCTACAGCACTGCAGATTATACCAATGTAAGTAGATTAACTTGAATATTTCAGAAATACCAGATGTTACATTTCTGTTTGCAAAACAAGTTGGAGAGATGCTGATAGCAACCAAGAGTCAATGATACAGCGTCCTGTAAATTTAAAGACTGGCATCTCCATGCACAGTGAAAACTGAATTCAAATCATTTTATGTAAGTGTTGTTAAAAAGGAATTATGTATGCATTCAAACAATAGTGTTATACTGCCATGTGCAGTTTTACTTCTGTATTAATGTTTTAATAACAGTTCACATAGTAATAATAATCTACCATTTACTGACACATTGCAACAGTTCAGTAAATATTTAAAAATATGAATGTTCAGTATTTTTCACTTTCACAGTGCCACTGTGTTAAATATGTCCTAGAGTTAATCAGATACTTGGTATACCTTACTCTTCCTAAAAGGCTGATGGAACAAGATCTCCTGTAGTAAAGGAGATCATGTAAGACCAACACAGAAATGTCACCAGAGCTATGGAAAGAAACACAGATGTGTTTTTTCCATGCTGTCAGCATATATGTATGCATGACAGAAGTATACAGTTCACCTTTACAGACAGGCAGGCTACAAGAGAATACCTCTTTGAATACCTAAATGTAGTTTCAGCTTAGTACATAGTGTATGTTCTCACATGAAGGATATCCATTATTACTTAAAAATAGCCTGATTTACCCAGCACTAAATTATAATTACCTCAAACAGGAAAAATATTTTTATGGTTACAGTGTGCATAGAAAGCCAGGTGGTGTAAAAAGTGTCATAATTATGTAGTCTGTTTTACTGCATTTTCAGTAGACCTGGCTAGACTACCACAGTATTTTTGTGTTAAATGCTGATCCTTTTATTCTTTTGGAAAAGGTACTAAAAAAGTATTGCTAAATTTTTTTTCCCAAATCCTGTATCTGGATTCTAGTCCTAATGTCAGTCATTCCCCATCTGTGAGATGCTCTCTGCCTTCAACAGCAATGCTATGCAACTGGAAAGACAAGAGTATCCAGCATTAAAACCTAAAGCCAGGGTAACCCCCATCAAGGTCAAGCGGGAGAAGGACAGGAAGTGGTTAGAAAGCAAACAGCTTGCTTGACTTTATTATTATGGGTTTTTAAAACTTGCTTTTTGAAATCATGCTGGTTGTCTATTTTAGTATTTCATTGAAAAAAGAAATCTGACTTTTTGCCCTGTCTTGTTTTCATATATACAAAAATAAATGAAAATTTTAAAAAAGGCAAAAGTAAGGTTTATGTTATAGTCATGCCTATAGTGCAGGCTCAGGTTCAAACTTGAATGTGAACTCAGTCATTAGGATTATCCAGTATTTTTAGATACAGATTTATGCTACCTTAACTGTGGACCAGACCAATTAACTAAGTAGGCGGTGAAATCTGGCAGTGAAAATAAAAAAATTAAATTTTGATTCTATCACAAGAAACACATGGCACAGTGAGTGACCCACCCAGGAATGGCTAACAGCTTGTGTATTTTATTTTTCAGAAACCAAAACTACCAAACCATAGCTTTACCCTGCCTCCGAAAATATCTTCTTTTCCAGCAGATTATCGAACAAGGAATGATTCTCATCTATATTATACTTTATCCCAACGCTTGTTTCAGTTTATCTCATGAGTCGTCGGCAGAAACATCGTGGAACGTACCAGATCCTTACCCACAGCCCTCCTTACACGACATGATAAGAACTGCTATGTCACATGAATGCAACTCTTCTTCCCCTATCATCTCGTGGATATTAAATCTCCAGGCATACATAATTTCTAAATCCATCACTGTCCTTACATAAAGTCTGAATTACATTTCTTAACCATTCACCCAGAAGTTTGTAACTTGACTGTTTCATTATTGTTCCATTTACCTCTGTTCCAGGAAGGCCTTCTGGTCCTGTTTCTCCTTTATCTCCTTTTTCACCCTAAAAGAATGAATATTTATTTTATTATATACACTCAAGGCAAATACTAACCACTATGCTTTTTAACAGGAAAAAGGTTTTACCATTCTGGTCTGTTCTACATATACATTGATGGCTGCACAAGCCAAACTATTTCTTACATTCCAACAGAAATTCTTTCTAAATAAATGTCCCTGAAAAATGTCTAGCACTCCGATAGGTACAGTTCTCTGTACTTCATAGTGTCATTGAACATCCATAAAAACTCACCATATTAGAAGAACATTCTTGTTTCTTGCTGTGTTTCAAGAACATGGTGGTGAAACAGGAATTTGCACCAGGAAACAGCTTAGTTTTTGAAAATCTTAATCTCAATGTTACTTTTTTTTTTTCATTCTGAGACTCAGTTTTGTTATCAGATGCTTAAAGGAAGTGCTTCTTTAAAAAGTCCTCAATATTATTATTTGTCTTTGACTCATGCTGGTATATGGTTCCCTATTTGCATTTGAAAAATGCAAACAACTTTTATGCCAAAAGTTTTCTTACAAGTATGAATATGAACAACATTAATCAAAAGAAAAGAAAATGGTGAGAAAGTTCCTTCAGAATTGACTATAACTGGTTCCTGAATTTTTTCATGAAACCTTGACTACAAAACACAATAATCTTTGTAGAATACATGAAAGAATTCAGTTCTATATTAACTCTAAGGACCCTGCTATTCTAGTTAAGACATATTTCATCAAAGCAAATAAAATACAGCTGGTAAAGAAGCATAATTTAAGGGAAAATATCTTCCAGAAGCAGCAAGCCTAAAGAGCTCTATAATTGCTTCTCTGTCCCTCAAACCATTTTTATCAAATCAAAATAAGTAATCATAAAATAACATAATTCTGATAGAAGTGTGAGGACTGACTTAATTAGAGTCCTAGTTCTTCATATAAACCAAAGAAAACAAAGAGCTCTTCACCAAATTTCCACTTTCTCCAGGGGACTAAATTTGTCTGAGCAGAACCTATTCATTATATCAGCATTGTCTTCATGATTCTGTTAGGTAAGTGGCACTGAGCTGAGATCATTCAGCTAACTCTATTTGTGACACAACCCTGATTCAGAGCTATTCCTCCCGTGGCAATAACAGAGGGCATTTTCATCTAATAATCAGTTTTAAAAATGAGTTTGTATGAGCTTTGTCAAACAACTGAAGCCTACTAACAAATTAGCAGCAGCAAACTGTGAATTTAATAATCCCACTCACAAGATGGCTTTGCTGGTTCATTGTTTCCATTTTAATACATCCTGTTGATAAGAAACTTAATGCTACACATTAGCTTGAATCATACTGTTAAGGT